>NDXB01016256.1:4917-23769 GCA_002631895.1 Agapornis roseicollis
TTTTTTTTTTTTTTTTTTTTGTTTTACTACATTTACTATGCAGCCATCCTGCAAATGGCAGTAAAATGACACTGCACCATTAGCTCAGTAACATTGTTTGCTTTCTTATTGACTTCTCCAATTTACGTAGCTTTTCCTGAATACTGAGGAAATCTACACCACCTAATTCTGAATTTTTACCATGCTATGAGACGCAAAACAAAAACCACAAAAGTTTTCTGCAGAAGCTTCTTTTATGCAGAATATTAGTCTGAAATAAATGTTATACACTGTGAATTATGCAGTTCCTCTGATGTAACCAACAGTAGGTTGGCTACTAGTTGCTATACTGTATTTTGGTATGCTAGTTGGTTAATAACATACCAAAATATTACCTTTTACAAGCAAGGAAGACACATTATTGAATTTCAATGCATATGAAGACTGAAAAAAATCTTGGATATCACTTTGTATTACACATAATTTCTGGTACAGTAGTAAATATAATTTCTATCATATGTTGCCTTTGCTGGCAATCAATTATAAACCTTCAAATGAAGATGTGAAAATATATAATCTGCAAATCACAAGCTTACTATGCTTTGCTTTCCTAAAAAAGACTGGAAAAAATGCAACGTTGTATTCATGAAAAGTTGTCTATTTTAAGTAAGAATCACAGTAAAATATTTTATGCTGTTGAAATACTGAAAAAGACCAGTGAGACAAAAAGCTGAAATTTTAAATTTATATTAACATAATTAAAAATAAAAAACAAAATAAAACAACCAAACAAACCAACAACACTCCCCAAACAAAACACAAAAGTGTATGTGTGTATGTATGGCATGCAAGTCTAAAACTATAATGATATTTCTGAATACTGCATTTTTTTCCATTCAGAATACAAGTTTACCCATTATACTGTTCTCAAAACCAGCTTACGGTGCTTCCTGTTGTGTGGATCCTGCCTTAAAACTGTCAGAATAGCAAAATACTACCAATAGCATTGTGACTGGTTCACTACTAAGGCACCAAAATTTTGTGTTGCCGTGACTCCTATACTGCAGTGAATTACATCGTAAAACTGAGGATCTCAAAGGTGAATATGGAACAAGATAGTCTACAAATTTATGAAAATACGTGACATAAATGTAAGTAATATGCATTAGGCATTTATAAATCCAGACATGATATTCACAATAGTGAACACCTTCACCATAGTTTTTAATTGCTGCTAGCAACTAGACTTATCATCGATGGTCAGCCCTGGGGTTGTACTGTCTTCCACCCACTCTCTTAATAAAAACATCTTCTGATAAACATATACTGATGAGAAGATTTTTACTCTATCTGTCTTTTGTTTCCTCTGAAATCTTGGATTAGGAAGCAAAGGTTTAGCAAGAATGACAGTGGCACACAATTTTCCAAGGACAAGGGAAATCCAGCTAGAAACTGAAATATCTTGAACTGAAAAAAAAAAAATTAATCTTTTTTTCTCCCATTGCTAATATATTTCATTCTGGATTGCAGGTGATGTACTGCTCCAAAGGAATACAGTTATCTTAGTAGATCATGTAAAAAATACATAATCAGAGGCATATTTAGATCTTGACCCCTTAGGCATTTGAACATCATGAGTATGGACCTGCACTGAGAATACAGAATGGAAACCAAAGAAAAAGTATAAGCATAAATATGACATGTTTAAGTGTTCCTGAAAGTATGGGTTGCCATATTCACTACTCTTTGTAAGTCTTTACACTACCATTTCTTTCATTAAAAGGTAAAACATATAATGCAGGTGAATTGTTATATAAACCACAGTTAAGAGGAAAGGAGCCAGTTTTACAGCACAGTGAAGGTAAATAAGGACTATGTGCTGAGTAAAGGAACAATGAAGCATTCTGTCAAGATAATTACTGAAACCAAAAGCTTTCCAGGGAATCCAAGTAGTGACTATCGATAACAATGCCTATAGATCATCTTTTCTGGTTTTGGACCTGTCCAGTTTTAGATCTGTGTAGGTTCATTTTAAGCCATCTGGGCTATTTGTTTTTTATGATTGCTTTCAGCTGTTTATTTTGTTTAGAGATGATAATTTCTTCTGGGCATAGTGACCTCAATTTTTTTGTGAACTTTGAAAACCAGGATACCTAAATGAGAGTAATTGTTGTACAAAGATAATGTCACACTGCCTTTCACAGAATTCTGAACAGCTGTTAAAAATAAGGGAAAATTAGAACTATTTTTAAAACATTTCATAGTTTTTTTTAAAGATCATTTCTCTGTTGCCATTCACGCTTCCCTGGCAGAAGAAAATCATTGAAAGATACTGCAAATTAAAAAATACTGTAGAGCTGCAGCAGTTCTTCCCACACATATGACATAAATATTTCTTGGTGTCACAGGGTGCAAATACTGTGAGCATACATCCACTGTTACTTGGCTTTAGATGGCTCTAAAGCATGAGAAGTAGTAGCTAAGGTTATGGAGGCCCATCTCCTTGGAGAGAGTCATCATGTTGTAAAGCATGTCTTTTCTGCCTCACATTAAGTAGAGGGCAAGTCTACAGAGTACCTTATTTAGGTGATATGTATGCTACTATGGCTTTTTAACAATTTAACCTAGAAATGTAAGGTACAAAACGATGTAACAAAAGGAATATACTTCTTGTAAGTACTGAGTTTCAAGAATCAGGGTACATTTCATTTCCAGGGAAGTTAACAAAGTGACCTCTTTCAAAGATATTAATGAAAAAAGGCCATTCATATGTGAGCCTCTGAACACATTCCATGTCACTCCTAAACACAGAGATCTCAAGGCAGCAATGGGTGGATTTTTAAAGGAGCTTTTCCAGCTGAGAGACAGATTAAGAGCCTATGAAACAGTCATAAAGACTCCATTTTTTCAGTAGACTGTATTTATGCACTTACACAAAGCAGTTCACCAGTTTTGTACATGAACTAAATACTCTTGGGGGGAAAAAAAGGCAAGTATCATCAGACAACTCTTGATTCATTCTAGACCTGCTTGAAAGTTTTTCTTCCAAGGAAAAAATAAAATAAAATAATAAAATAAAAATTATTTTATGGACCAAGAATAAAGTTATTTCATTTACAATCATCCAGTTTTTCAAATAATGAGTGTAAATTTGTTGTTGTTATTGGTTTAATGTTACTATTTTATAAATATTTATTTTTGTAAGTTTATTATACTAATTAAGACCTCACTGAAATTTATAAGATTTTGTGTTGCCAGCATGTGTTTACTAAATATCGAAAAGGATTGGGTTCTTTAAGGTTTTTCTATAATGTTGTACTGCATTCTTAAAATGCCAGTTGATATGTCCCCTCATTCTCCCACTGCAAACACACATGCTTCTGCATGGAATTCTTTCAGAAAAAAAGGAAAACTACAGGATTCTTAATTAAAATGTAAGTCAAACCAAACCAAAACCAAAAAAACCCCAGAATTATTAACATGCCAAATACAATGGGATTCAGCTTTTACCCTCCAGCTTGCACTCATTAACTTGTTTACGGTATTTTGGTTTTTACTCAATTAAGTCCAGTGTGATCAGTAGTGAAACTGCTTTTTGTGAGACTTTCATGGAACTCTGTAGGGCTCAGTGAGTTTAGGTACATACATTTAGCAAATGGTACAGGAATTAACTCAAGGTAAAAACTAATATATTTTTAGAAGTTATTTAGTATTCTTGAAAGAAAAGTGTTTGTCACTGAAAAGTTTAAAAGTCAACGGCATTTTTTTATGTGTATTACTAAGAGCCCTTTGTCAACTCTATGCCATTGCTGAAAGAACAAAGCTTTTCAAAGATTTATATTGTCCATCATAGGCAAAACCCTCAAATAGTAAATACTTTTGCATTACGTGGAGGGTATGCAGGATAACATTTTAATTTTCTGTGGATGAAAATATTTTTGTTCTGTAATAGAACATAAAATCTGCCTAATCCACATTGATTACAGCAAGCCAGTTATAGATGTTATGAATTTTTAATGCTGAAAAGCTGAAGACTTTTCTTCAAATTCATTTAAAGAAATAAAATCAGACTATGAACACATGGTGTCTGTGGGTACAATGAAAATAAAAATTGATCTAAATATGCAGGTTTTCCCAGGGTTTTAGATTTCATGCTCATCCAGAAAATCTACTTCTGAATTGTACATGCAGGCTTACATTATAGTTGCAGTGAACAGTTTTTCCATGCATCACCAATTTGATTCCTAGCAACACAAGCTCTTTTAGTTCAAAATGCATCAAGTTAGTTGTTATTAAAATTCTTGGCTAGATTCAAATACTCTTTTGTCAGCGAATACAATGCAGAAGTTGTTTCAAAATCAGATCATAGGAATACATTCAGTATTTTTCTATTACAATATTGAAGTCTTTCTGACAACAGAGCCATGCCAACTCATGAGCAGAGCTGAATATCAACAATTCCTACTGAAATAAGAGGGAACTTCAGTACTTAGTGTCACTCATGATTTGCAGCTTGATGTTAACTTGAGTAATAAATATTTAAATGTATTTCAATTTAAAAAATAAAAAGCATACATTTAAGTGGAATTTGGAATTGTTTGTTATATATCCCTTCACAAAGAAAATGTCCTGAAAGAAGATGTCTTACAGTGAATATAATCCAAATTCAGACAGTCCTATTATCTTTTATTTTCCAATTTTAGTTCAGAATTAGAGTGATTATGGGAAGGATTTGTTTGCCTCAAAGAACCACACTCACTTTTAAGCTGTAATAGCAAAATCTATGGAAATCCAGCTAGTATAAAACAAGAAAGAGCAACCCCACAAAACCTCTGAACCTTCTCTCCCCCTGCTCCCCATATTTAATCTAAACTAACAGACTAGAACTGGTTCAGCAAATATGGGAAAAATGGGAAAAAAACTCTGTTCAAATCTATCAGCACGATTTCAGAATAACTATCAAATAAGAACATTGTTTCTATCTTATGTGATACAAGAGCATTTCAATTTTCAATAGAATATACTAATGGAATATATTATTTCCTTTTCTTCTTACTCACTTATCACTGACATTAAAATCATTTGTTTCCAAGACGCTACATGTATCATTTAGGACCCTTGTATCTTTCTATTGAAACAAACTTTGCAGCTGTCTTAAGGGACAGACTAGAGAAAGCAGTTCTTGCTAGTGGAGTTAGACAACCTGCTTAAAATATCGTTTACCAGTTTTTCTTGAGGGTATAATTATGCTGTCAATGGAAGCCAGGATCAATGTCATTGTCTGAAACAAAAAGCAACTGACTTGGATAATCTTAATTTACTGCTGTACCCCACAGGTGCCCACTAAACTAGAAAGCAGCAGACCACATTTTTCAAAACTTTCCACATATTTACTTCATTACAGTTTCAGAGCTACATTTGGCTGGAATCAGCCTTACCATGTGACCTCTGTAGCTTCCCAATTTTTAAAGGAGTGATTTTAGTGGTATAAAAGAAGATATTTTGTCCCAAAAGATGTGGTTTTAGCACTCATTTTATGAAGGAAAACTCATTGTAGACCCCAGTTAAGTAAAACTTATGAATAACAAGAGAAAAATATAAGGAATGCCTTCTCCCTTCAAGAGTCAGCTTGCATATTTTCTGAGTTCCACTGCAACAAAACTACATTATGTTGCCTTAGTAATTATGGATCTTATGGCAATTTTCAGACTACCACTTAGCCATCTCAAGTGCACAAACAGCACAGACATTAGGAGGGTAAGAAAATCGTTTTCAGCCCTTGATTCTGAAACAAGAAGCAAATTTTAATTAAGGTAGATTCTACTCTTCTAAATAGCTGCACATGAGGAAAATAGAGTCTGTGGGGATACAAGATACATTCAGAATCTAGTCTGAGATTTCTGTTTCTTTTTTTTTTGCAATAGGATTAATGTCCTAACTTATTGCACCTGATACCGCTATTGTATGCAATTCTTTATTTCTTTTTTTTTTTTTTTATAATTAAGAAAAATAACAGAAAGAAAAAAAAAGGTAAAATCAGAGTTCAGTAAAAACAAACTTCAAGATTCAAGTTTCTGAAGGGAATTCTCTAACAGAACAAAGGGGAATTCCAGACTGAAAAAGACTTGAAAAATCAAGCCAATGATATATGAATAAATGTAGAAGCAAGGCATTCATATATATGAACTTAATTCAAAATAGATTTCCCTATGTGCTACACTACTTTTAAAAGTAATCTGCACTGGTTTTAGAACACGGCAATGTCATTTCTCAAATTCCTATACAGTCTCAAGTCAAAACTTAACACTTTTGATATGCTGCACTTTACATAAAAGAAAGAAAACCACTGCTCAAGAACAGTATCGAAAGAGACATGTATGTCAGGGCTAGGAGGGCTGCAATAGGTCTCACCGCCCCTGTCTCGCACACCCCGCTCACAGCCAAGGACCCCATTCCAGCCCCCTAGGGCTGTCAGCCTCATTTCAGTGATGCTGCAGCAGGGCTGGTCCCAGCTCCCCACAGCCCTGCTCTGCCTCGCCATGGGCCCTGCAGAGCTGCCACCCATGGGCTTACAGCCTACACCTATCCCAATGGAGGTCACTGGTGCCTGGGGCTGCCCCAGTGCCTCCCTGGCTCCCAGGCCCTGCCCTTCAGATGATCTCGCTTAGTCCAGCATGGAGGCTGGAAGTCCATCAAGCTGCACCACCAGAAGTACCAGTGACACTTGCACCCCTCAATTCTGCACCAGAGATCACAGCTTCCAACTTTGAGAAAAGTCTTCAATAGACATTCACACAAAGATCAACCAAAGGAATCCCCCTAAGTGTTGATTCCATTAATATTATAGAAATTACCCCCTAGTCTAGTAATTTATGGGGTTTCGTATCAAGTTTCCATGTCTCTTTTTGGGTAGTGACCTAAAAGCAGACCTTACAAAGAAGATCATTTAACCAATGCTATCAAAAACAAGTAGAAATGACAAGGCATTTGAGTCTTTTCTCTTTAAATAAGTTCTGCCTCTGTGTAAGTGTGAGCATCTGCAGCTCCAAGGGCTTCCTGTTCACTCATCTGCATGCAGGTATAGACAATTGTTTCTAGAGGCCTCTATTGGTTACAAAATGAAGTAACTTCATGAATTCAGCGTTTAACAAAGTTATGCTTATTTGTATTAGTTTGGAACTGGCTGTCACTCTATCACTTTCCTAAGAATTCTAAAACTGTTAAAAAAAAAACAAACCACAATTCAAAACCAAACATCTTTCCATGTCTTTACCAGCCTCTACATGTAAAATAAACCTAATCTGTTTATAAAACAAACAGAATAGCCATAGGGGGAAGAACATTATCAGAATGATGTGGATATTTCTCTTAAGAAAGACAGGAATAAAAAGCACAGGTTTGTCTAAAAAGCTACTGACATTTGTTGGAGTCAGAAGCTGTATGTCAGGAAGGAACAAGTCTGTTGTGCTAGCAAAATATGTCACTGCAGGGAGCATGAAATCAGTTTGAAGGAACATGCAGATAAAGCCATATATCAGAAGTAGGTATAATGTAGCAGCACAGGTAAACATTGTTTTTAAATTCTCGTGTTTTCCTTTTTACAATCGAGATATCCACTGCAATATCCTGAGTTCAACAGCAGATTTAGGATAAAATTTGGTCCAGTACATGCAGTGTGGGAAAGCAGAACACATTTGCTGAGATTTTGTTTTGTTGGATCCCATTAATATGTCTTATTCCTGAAACCGCAGAAATAATAAATCCTAACTTCTAATTGCCATCTGTGAGGAAGTAAGTTACATCCTTAGCAGCAGGAACTGTGTCATTATTCCATACCTGTGGCAGGTTTGAAAACCTGGAGGCGAAAGTATGCAGCTGAAAACAACTGCTACCTTACAATATCCAGCCTTTTTAAAAGGCCATACACTAAGTGATACTTACGAAGGAATAAAAAATTCAAATTATGGACATTTTCTGTCACCCACTGTACTCTTAGCAGATCTAAGTACTATCTTTCAGAAAAGACTGTTTATTTTGGCTACTGCCTGTAGCACTACTCCTCCCTTTTTGCACAAGCCTATGACACAAAAATCCACCTTCTTTCTAGTGACAGCACTGTGATGCAGATGGTAGGTTTACTCTGAAACCATTAGATAACAGAGAAAGTCTCCTACTACCCAGTGTCATTCTTATGTTAATTTTTGGGGGTTTGTTTGTTTTTTTGTTTTTTTTTGTGTGCATGTGGAAAGAGTCCATAAACATTCTCGATACAAAATATAGTCTCTTAAGACTTTGTGTTCTGTGGTACTGCACTTACTGAGAACATATAGGTGCAACAGCTCTCACATAACCACAGGGAAACATAAACTGTAATGCTGCAGAAGTAAACACTGAAAAATGGAGGCACTGAAGTAGCACAGTGCCCATATCCAAGAAGGAAACAAATTTCAGCAATTTTCAATGTTTCCTACACCTGAGAAGAAATAATCCCACTGAATAATATATGACATTAATTAGAAGCATTATGGATGAACCCAAATCAAGGTTTGATGCTGAGAATCTTGAACAAATGAAGGAACCTTAAGCCCAAAGCTTCAACAGGCAGAATCTTCATCTCTTGGAGCACCTCTCCATCTTTGCAGTGACTACAAAGAAGAAATTTATGGTGCATAGGTTCAATTAACCTGGGTGTTAGCATGAATTCTCAAATCAAGTACATCATAAGGACAAAAAAAAAGAGTAACAACTATTGTCTGCATCTGCTATTTCTTCTTGGTTAGCTCTCAGAGTTTCACTACTGATTGTAATGCTCCTCAGCAGTACCTGCCTCTCTATATTTACAGCATGGAGCAATGAAGTCCCTCACTTAGGTGTTATGCTGAGCACATGACTAGATTTAGCACACAAGTGCACTACTGCAGGTCCATCAAAGGAGTTTACATTTACATTGTCTGAAAACTTAAAAAATTGAGACATAGTATGTTAAATAAATATATCCTTACTGTTAGACTAATAGCAAACTTCAGCATCAACTAGAGGAAGTGAACTTGACAGGCTCTTTAACTGATTTGAGTGATGGCTTTCATTTTAAAGGTTTGTCTCGAAGCAGTGCTTTACACAAGTGTGACAGAGAAGCATGAGTATGCTGGCCATTATTCTCAGCTGCTCTACAGACTTGGAGAAGTGATTTTCTATCTGGGCCAGCTTCACTGCTCATTTTCCATTTTTATCCATTTTGCTCAAAATGACTTATGAAACAGGTGCATGCTGAAACTAAAAGTTTTCATGGATGAAATCCATGATTTTTATATCCTCATTTCTAGTCCTGCAAGAAGATAACCATTTATGGGATAAGATTCTCTCTGCAGAACTCAGAGGAAGGTGACAGCCAAAGAGGTTTTAAGTTGCTCACATATATTCAAGGCTGCCCAAAGACAGTGCACTGAACAAGGACTAAAGTCATCCCACCCACCTTTACAAATCACTGAAGGGCTCAGCATTAGAGACATACACAATACCTGTTCCTATGTTCCATTTATTGGGAACAGTGTCTTCTACTTACACAACTAAATGTTCAGTGCATGCTCACTTCCATTATTTCACCTCCATACCATATAGAGGGACTTACAGAGGGAGGAGATGCGTCATGTATGTTCACACCAAATGTAGAATAAATCTCAAGATACTTAAAAGCTGAAAGCATCAGAAGTGTACAAATCCATTCTCTGTTAAACTTAGCAGCTGTGAAATAGACACAAACAAAACTATTAACAACTTCAAGGTACATGTTCATACCATAGAAGGCAATGCTGAAAAGTCTACACTGGTGACCTTTTAAAAAACTTTATATTAACCTTTTTTATTAGTATTATTTCCTCTATAACAAGGCCCATCTTTTTATGTACTGTTTATAAGTTTTACTAGCTAATAAAAAGTTAAATTATGCTATCAATTTCCCAATGAATGCCTAATAAATACTACTTCCTCAGACCAAGGTCCTTAATAAAAAGGAATGAAAATAAGCCTGTCACTGTTTTACTCAGCATTTTGAACTGAGTTTCCTATTATTCATGGTGCAGCATCCTGAAATACACCTCCTTAGACATAGTGTAGTTAACAGTTTTCTAAATACAAAATATGTGCAATTAAATAAACATACAGATATATATGCATATACATATACTTCACAGAAGGATGTGTTGTACTATATGAACTTGAAGCTGGAGATGACCCTAATGTATTGCTTGTCATATTAATGATAAGACAGATGCAATTTGCCAAAATCCTTCACAATAGCTATTATATTAATTTCACCAAATGAATCAGTACGCCTTCTCTTTATGATACTGTAGTCAATGGATGCAGTATTTTTACTTTACAAGATGTAACTTTTAGCCCAACCCAGAGGAAATTTTCAAAGTAGAACTACTTTTTTTGAAAGAATGCCCACTGATTTCTACGGGAATGCCATACACAAAGAGACCCATCAGGCATTAGCTATGCTTTTCATTCTTTTTACTCACCTACTTGGTAAAACTTTAATATGACAGTACTGATTGTAGTAAATATTTCAGTGTTCTGACTGTGTCTGATGGATAACTTTAAATTATCCTCTCAAATTTGGGTTTAGGTGTATCATAAACTATCATAAATTATATTACATCTTTCATCAGGTAAGTCTCTAGGAAGAAAAAATAAGAGGACGTGAGATTTGATCAGCTCCACGGGTCACACTGAAACAGCACTGACCAGAAGTTCTCTGTTGCAGAGGACAACATGAAACTGTCAAGTTAAAGAGCACCGAGTGTAACTAAGTGCTGCTCCTCATCAGGGGGAAATGCTGAAGGAGAACCATTAACATTATGGAGATTTTCTTCCTTCCTTTTGTATACTGAAGTTGTTTAGGTCAGTGTCATGGTTTAAGCTCAGCCGGTAACTCAGAACCATGCAGCTGCTTCCTCACTCCCCTCCACTCTCCTCCCCCCACTCCAGGAGGGATGGGGAGGAGAATCAAAAGAATGTAACTCCCATGGGTTGAGATAAGAACAGTCCAGTAACTAAGGTATAACACAAATCACTGCTGCTGCCACCAATAATAATAATGATAAGGGAAATAACAAGGGAAGAGAATACAACAGCTCACCACCCACTGACCTATACCTAGCACACCCAAAGCAGTGATCTAGCCCTTCTGGATATCTGGCTCCGGCTTATATACGGGGCATGACATGCTGTGGTGTGGAATACCTCTTTGGCTAGTTTAGGTCACGTGTCCTGTCTCTGCTTCCTCCTGGCTTCCAATCCTCCCTGGCAGAGCATGAAACTCACAAAGTTCTTGGTCAGACTAAACATAACTTAGCCACAACTAAAAACATCGGTCTTATCAATGTTGTTCCCAGGCTGAAAGTCAAAACCACAGCACTGCACCAGCTACTAATACGGACAAAAATGACTGCTACTGCTGAACCCGGGATACTCAGTGATACTGACACGGGGTTTCTGTTGTAATGATGGGTAGGCAGCAGAAAGTATAAAATTCACAGACAGGGAAATGATCCCACAGGGATGAGTAAGAAAGCAGCAAAGGGAGATTTATTGAATGAATGTTTGCACTCACCAAATGTAATAAAACTTGAATTATATCAAGCAACTAATGTACATATATGAGATTTACATGGGCATGTTGACCACTTATGGCCTGTCCTTCTTATTTTAATTTTCCCAATGGCAATATAAAAGCTTGAATGAAAACTGAGAATAAGATAACAGGAATCAGAACAGAAAAGCTGGCAATAAATATTTCATTAAAAGAGGGTTTCTGAAAGGCCATATAACCTTTTGCCTAAATGCTCCAAATCCAGAATGTATTAGGCTCAAACAAAATAAAGTTATTTTCGTTAGGCATAAGTAATCTGAATATATACAGCAACTATTAAAGAGTCATTATGCCACTAGACAAACCCAGTCATTCAGAACAAAGATTTGGTAGGGCATCCCTAGAGAAAACAGGCAAACACAAACATTTAGTACCTAAGGCATAACCAAGGATACTGAACTGAATGATTAATCACAGCTGTGATTAATACACATCACATTTGGCTGTATGTTGATGCACACATACATGTATTTTGGTCTCATGCTGGAGAACGTAACAGCAGTGGGAGACAGTAATTTTGGAATAAAGAGAACATCACAACTTTGCTGCAACAGAAATGTGAGCCTGGTTGTATATAGGTGGTTACATACAGAAAGCAGTGACTGTGTTATTATCATTAAGAGGAAGTAATGTATTAAGTAAGAATTACACAGTCTTGGTTTGAAACAGGAATGACAAATCAAAAGACTGGGATCCAGTTTCTGATGTTGCCAAGTATCTCCTGTACTTCCCTAACCCTAACCAGTTTGCTTCTGTTAAAAGGAGGATACAGCACCACTTTCAGTGAAACTATGCCACCATGAAACTCACAGTAGCCCAGAGCTGAAGCCATGAGAACTGTAGTATTAATCAGAATTCAGTTCTTCTAATTGGCTGAAACCTAATGAATTACAGAACTACAGTCATTCTCTAGGCTTAAGTAAAAACAGTTGTACATCTTCAGTACAACACTCATCTTTGTACAATGACTAATTCTGCTCCCAGTAAAATCAATGGAAGTTTTACCATTAACTTCACAGACAACAAATTCAACAGAATAATGAGAGTCTCCAAACTTCAGAACCAGCTTTTTAGCAAATTTGTGTTGCATCTTAAATAACTGTGATTCTGACCAAGGACATTTGTCAAGTGAGTTCTCATCCAAGTGAAAGCTCTATTTTAAGAATCATTCACTTTGTATGACTTTGTATGTACCACAAGTCATGGCAGCAGCTGTGAACAAAAGTGTTCTGGGATCAGGAAGCAGAGATAAATGCAAAGCCAAAGGCACACTTCTTCAGTGCTGTATTTGGCTAAGCACCATATGACAGCTCTACAGTCTCTCTATCTTTCTTGGACCAGATGACCTCCAGGCTCTCCTTCCAACCCAAATCATTCTATGCTTAAACTATTCAAATAATGTACCAGTATATTCTAGTGTACACTGTGTGTAGACACTTGTACACACTGTATCTCTACTCCTGCATGCATAGCTGCTTGCTTATGGCTGTTGAAGCTTTAGTCTTTAAAACCTGTGAATTTCATTCACACTCCCATTCTAGCAATTTCAAGTAGACAGTTTCTCTTTCCTACTGCTTCCTGGTTTCATATATTAATATCAGTCTGCTGCAACCAAACTACTTTGTTGATATAGGATAAGCTTATTCCAGCACCATTCCATTTAATACCTGAAATCTCGTGTCTTCAATCAAATGAAGCTGGTTACTGCTGGAAAAACAAATTCAGTAAAAGATCCAAAGCCCTTAATAAAAGTAAAATCTATATATAAACTACTTCTGACTATGCAAAGCTATTTAAAATAACATAAAAATGAATGTATGCATTATAGAAATTGTGTGTGTGTGTGTACATATAGAGAGCATCTGTATGCATAATGTATAATATAAATTGTGCATACTTCAAAATTTTTAGGGTATGTTCCATACTCAACAACTTCAGAGATGATGGAATATTGTTTGACAATGTAACTGAACTCTGCAGTAGTATCCAACCGGAACACACAAGTAAAATCATTGACTAAATAGCAATATATACATATATGTGTACTTGTGCATATATATATTATGCATGCATATGTATATGTGTGTTTACGTATGTTTTACGGATGGCTTATAGATGACATCTATTAGAAAAGAAAAGTAATTATGGATCAAACATACAGATTGGAAAAGAATGTCTTGATGTACACATATTGCATCACATTGACAGGTATGCAGAGCTGATCTAATCTTTATGCACAAAAATGTATATATTGCTAATAACTCATATTTTCCTATTAATATCAGCAGTACTACTCCCCATGCAATGTGCTTATTTCTAAATGACTATACAAAAAAGAAACTAAGCCTCTGAACTGCAAGTAAGGGGAAATTTGGCTCCGTTCTCAACAATGAATATTTAATGGTTCCCTGTTTCACTGACATCTGACAATCCTTCCCAGCAATTATCCTTTTCTCCAACCCTAGCAGTAAAAACAAGAATAAAAGACCAAGATTGGACTGGCTGCTTAACCCTTCACGTAAATCTCTGAACAATCAGGGAAATGCTAAAAAGTCAGAAGACTTTCTCCTCTGTTTTTAATAAGATTACATAAGTGGTATGCTGCATCCTCTGCTACACACTCAGAGTTTCAAAGTGGTTACTGAGATTGTATATAAAATCTTATACATAAATACATGCCCACAAACACAAACATACTCAGGTACATATCATAACCTATCATAGCCTGGGATCAGAAATGTCTCAAGTTTTTTAGCCTTCCTTTTACTAGAAAAAACCATTGACAGTAGTTTCTGTGTGATCAGAGCACAACTGGAGAAAGAAAAAAAGAGGCAGTAAAAAAGAGACCCTCAAGATAGCTAGGCAACCAGTCCTTTCCACATTGTAACAGCTCTCTTGAGCAGAGACTTCCTTGGAGTTGGTGAAAAATTAGCAGCTTTACCAGAGTCTCTTGGTGACAAAGGGTATAGATTTTTATATTACAACCCTAAACACAAAGAAGTAGAACCAGCAAAACATAGAAGAAAATAAATCTATTTAATAATCTGACTAGTTTTTACCTTCCATTTTTCCAGTGGTGGAGCTGTATCCAGTGACAGTGTAAACATTTTACTTTGCACAACACAAGAATCACAATGGAAGAGCGTAATTAGTGCTGGAAGACATTCTCAAGGAAGTGCTTTGATTTCAGAAGACTGTTGGAGTGATTATCACCCCTGCTGTGCTTGGATTCTGTCTTGATGTGCATAAAGTGTGAATGCAGAACGCATTCTCACAAAACTCACTCACCCTTGCATTTGTGTGCTCATTGCTTTTGCCATCTTGTGGTGACCAAAAATAGAAACCTACACAGCAGCATATAACTCACACTAGAATAATGTTGCTGCATTTTTTTAATGCGTTCTTCATTGCACATGCTGAAGATCTACAACTCAAACCATGTTCTGCATCTTGTCATTTATCTAACAAATGTGTTCCTTTTAAGACTGAGCTCCCTGAAAAATACAAGCCATAGTGTTAACACTTAAAATAAGCACAAATATGAAATGATTTAATGCTCCATAAATGTCCTCCAAAGAATTTTATCAAAATGCACTGAGACCTTTTTTAAAGGAAGTAAAGTGCTTCTAGTCTCTCAGCACATATAAAGGCAATACCTTTATAAAAAATGCCATGTAGCCCAATTACAGAACAGTTTAAAGTGTGATAAAAGAAATTGGATTTTGACTTCATAAACCAGGCAATAATTATTTATGGAACAGAGTCATTTGTGGGCTTTAGTTTGTGGTTTATTCTTCAAATTATCAAGGAAAGCTATGAATATAAAGTATCTACCCCTTCTCACTTTAACTTTTAAAAGTAGCACATTTTTGAGTTAGTGGTCCCAAGGGACAGAAGATGAGGCCTTCTGTTGCTAAGCAAGAGTTTGCTAGTTATTTCAAGCTTTAGCTGAGTACAAGCAATAATCACTACTGCCTGAAATATATTGGAATGAAAGTACATGGGACCATTCATGACACTTCATCAGCATGCAGGAGGCAAACAGAGTGACTGCAGTGATTGAATACAGGCTCAGACTACTGGCTTTAATCTCCATCTCATTCATTCAGCCTTTACTTTTGGCACAGCTGTATGATAAACACTGTGACACTCTTCCTTGCCCGCCCTCCTCTGGAATCCCATGATTACTGTGTCTATGTTTGTTACGTACTTAAGGTAGCTAGTCTTTTTTTTTTTTTTTTTTTTTTTTTTTTTTAAAATGAAGTATTAACTGTGTTGTTTTTTTTTTTTCTTCTTTTGTTCTTTTTTTTTGTTTTCCTTCCAAATCAANTTTTCAAAAAAGGCAGTAAGTTTTTGGATATGGGTAACCTACAGGTTTACTACTGTTACTCTCAAAGCACCATTACCTTATGAAGTCATGTCCACTTTTCCTCTGCAGACATCTCAAACCAAAACAAGGTAATTTTATAATTCATACCAATTCTTTCTACTACCTTCTGTAAAAAAATGCATATATACAGTGAATTTATATGTGTATGATAAAGTATTCCTGGCTTACAGTGGTAAGCCAGAAATTTTAATATCATTGCTGACATTAATAAAATTCTGATGTTAAAGAAATTTCAGTTCATTACTAAGTTTTAGGGGGGTTGTTTTATTTTGTTTTAATTTTGGGGTATAATACTCAATTTACCAAAAAGAGCTCCTGTGCAAATTCCGTATCACCAGTTCCCTGAATTTGCCTTGGCTTTATACCCAGCAGATAATAAGGGTCTTGAATAGCTTAGAAACTAACTTTTAGCTTAAACATGCTATGGTAAAGTTAATGGAGTTATTTAACATTTGTAAAGTCAGTTAGTAAGCAGTAGCAATCTCTGCAAATCTGCAGCTGGGTAGCAATTGTTCTTCTTATTTTGCACTTGTGTCAAAAAAAAAAGCTTCTATTTTATATTACACTTTCCTCATATTAAAATACATAATAGTTTTGGGGAAATCTGGTCTGCTTCAAGCAGTTAGCCTGAATTCACCTGCTTAATATGCCAGACTCCCTGAAATCATAACACAAAAGCTTTTCACTTGCTTTTTGTATTGAAATTGATGCTGTTTGATCACTGCAGTGGTTGTAGTTCAACAAAAAATGCAATCTTAAGCCAAACAAAATACTATAAAGAACCTATTTAATACTCTCTGCTCTAACTAACATGTGAAAAAAATTGCAGTTTAGCTGACTGAAGGTGTGTGGACATCCCTAAATGTTCAGAGATAAGAGGGACAGAACCCTGTGGAGGGCTGTTTCCAGGGTGCCTTTTCCTGATATGACGATGCCATTTCTTTTACACTAAGTTCTATCCACTGCCAAAGAGCTACTGAGCAGCCAACATAGCAAAAATGGAAAAAAACACCACACCCTGTTCATGCAACATTCAACACCATCTCTTTCAACTAAGTAAAGAGCAATTGATAGGCTGCATTGAAATATGGAGACAGCAAACAGATCACTGAGTGAAGGAGATAGAAAAGATGAACTTTGCAGGTTCCCAGGGAGATGCAGAAATATCCTTGGAATAGCTAAAATAAATCTTTTAAAGAAAAAATACTCAGTAAACTACAATGCCACCTAAAGAACGGGATTGAAAATCTGCCTCCAGAAAAAAAAAAGCAAAATCTGCATTATTTGCTCCCTCTGAATATCCAGGTTGAGATTGCAACAGTCTACTAGATTTCTAGAGCATACAAAGCATTCTCTGATTAAAATGTTACCAAAGACAGCAATAGAGAAGTGGAAAACTAAGTATTTTAAAAGACCCACTTGAGCTTTTCTGTGCTCAAGTAGCAGCAAACAATCCAGCACCTTCTACTTTTAAGTACTCTTACCATATTATGCACTTACATATTATTAAGGTACTAGTTATGCTACCTCTTTACTTCAACCAGAAAAAAGATCCTTGAATCTCAAGAAAAACCTGTCCATCAGCTGTGAGAGATTAAAATCTTTTAAGCAGCTAATGCACTCAGTAAGACAAACTAATCTTATGACCTGTATATCCTTATGGAAAAGGGAGCTAGGATGACTCCATCTCCACTATATCACTAATATGTTGAATTGTCAGCTTAAGACTGATACTATTATATTTATTCAACACTTTCCTACTATGGCAGTTCTATCTTTCCTGAAAACAACCATTCACTGTAGTAACTGGTCAGTAATAATGAATGATGCGACTATCCTAGCTCACATGATGATTTTTGTTATTCTTTATTTAAAAATAGAGAATGTCGCCACCACAGAACCACCACAAGTTTCAGAGCCCACTCCAAAATGTTTGTACTGGCTGCTTAATTTGAGTAATTTCTCCTTAATTAAAAACCGGTTTCTTTGCTGAGAAGATAAATGTACTAACAAAACACCAAACCAAACCATCACAACTGTTCAGTGGGGTGAAAAATCTGATTTATTTACGATAAGTATAAAGAAAAATAATCTGCTCATGAGACATCTATTAAAGTAGCTGTTCTACCAACCGTTCTTCTTTTTAATGAAGAAGCTATTTAGGATGTATTTTAACTGGTGGACTAACAGACTAATGGACCATACAAAAGGAAAACTGACGAGTGATTGCAGGTAACATAGCAGCTTATTGGAAATATAAATGATGATTATCACAGGAGACATCTGCAGTGTGTTGTGACCTGCTTAAAACATTTCAGCAAAGTTAGATTTTTTTTTTTAAAACATTCCAGCAAAGTTAGATTCTTCCTTTTAACACCATCAGGCAGAGCAGCTTGCTCTCTGTCTTTTATCCATCTTACTTCCTTTCCTCATTAAATGTAGGGCAAGAGCAACCTTGCTTCCCAGTATCAGGATTTATGAATTCCCATTCACCGTGTCCGAAGATTTGCCACACAACCACACTGACCTTGGTTAAAAAGAAAACCACTCTGAATAAGTTTAATGAGGATTTGAAGAAATGGCCTTGGAGGTGTAGCTTCAATGACAATGTAATAGTGTCTACATTTTGCTTTGTACCTTATGAGAAGGCATGAAACAAATTAAATTCAGCATTTTACATTTGCTAGCTTCATTCCCCACACAAGTTGCTTACACAAAGGAGCTAATAAAAATTGCCTGAATGACTCATTATACCTTTCATCTGCAGTATTTCATTACTTTTTTTTTTTTTTTTTTTTTTTTTTTGTTTCCTAAAATAAAAATTTAA
>NDXB01016256.1:23883-71043 GCA_002631895.1 Agapornis roseicollis
TTTTTTTTTTTTTTTTTGGTTGGCTCCAGAAATAATACATTAAGACAACAGAACAGTAAGTCAGTATCACTGTGGATACATTTAAATTTAAGTTATCAGACTTCAGAGGCATCTGATGACTGCTGATGCCCGAAATCCTTGTTTTGATTTTAGCTGGAAACTTTTTTTACTGCTCTACTAACAAACAGAACAAATTCTGTTTACTGTTTTGAGATTTTCTTACATTTTAGGGAGATCATGGTTTTGTTTTCAAACATGTAGCACTGCTCCACTGAAATCTAGATACCTATTCTGCCTTTAAAATAAACTAACTTGTCCACACAAAATAGCTAGTGTATTTTAGTATTTGCCCCCCTCCACCTAAAACACATTTCAGACATCTAGTTGTATTTGTCATGTTCTCCTAGTGGGTATCAGCAGCCATAAATATGATCAGTCTGAATTTCAACTGATACTGCACTGCACAGACATGTCAATGTCAGTGACAGAAGAGATATTTAGCTCCCTGAATGACACAAAGCTAAGTAACTAATTGTGCAAGACAGATCATAACAAAGCCACATGCTTACCAAAGGACAGTAAACTCAGATGACAGATAATGAGATCTGGTGAGTAAGACTTCGGAGCCCAGAATGCTCTGCAGTGTGGCTCTAGAAGACAGCAGGATTATTCCACTGACTTCAGTGAGAATTGTGTAAAACACTGTATACTCTTTTCTGCTCATATAAACTAGTCCACACTCAGTGCTGAGAGATTCATATCACTTACACAAATCATAGAATAGTTAGGGCTGGAAAGGACCTTAAGATCATCGAGTTCCAACCCCCCTTCCATGGGCAGGGTCACCTCGCACTAAACCATGTCACCCAGGACTCCATCCCACCTGGCCTTGAACACTGCCAGGGATGGAACATTCACAGCTTCTTTGGGCAACCCATTCCATTGCCTCACCACCCTTACAGTAAAGAACTTCCTCCGTATATCTAAATGGTCAAATGTCATTATCAACATGTCTTTCTCTTGTATAAATTTATATGCCTTCACAATCACAGCTTGAAAAATTAATAAAATGGTGCAATCCAAATATAATCTTGTTCTCCAACTGTTTGGAGCTCCCTTAGCTGCTTCAGCATCTGACCAAAAGAGGGTGAGTGAAAAGAAAAATGTTTCCACCTCTGTGTAAGAAAACTGGGGAATTAAAACCTGCACAAGAAGAATGCTAACCTACATCTGCAGGTACAAGTTTAATGTGTTCATGCTAGGAGAAAAACTTTTAAGCAGAAGTCAGTGCCAACCTTAGCTTGGAATAACCTGTGTTCTTTAGACTTTACAGCTTGTCTCTTGAAAGTTCTCTGGCAACGTGTGCTTTTTCACATTTTTCAGCTAAATCAGAGCTCCAAATGCAAAATATAACATTAAAGAACAGCAAGTGCATTTGTGACACTCCTTGAAGAAATCAGGTACGCATAAGGCAATGACTATATAACACAGAAGTGTAAGTACACTCTAATGTAACTTTTAAGTTCATTTAATTAAAGAAGATCACTATTCTCTCTGAACACTTGTGCATACTACTGATATTTGCTTTTCAGTAAACTTAGCTAGGTATCAATGAAACAATACACATGACAACTTGGCATGGTACTTCAAATCACATACTATTACACTAATTATTCACAATGCTGTACAAGTACAGGCACGTAAGTATGGAAAACTTTCTACTTTCTATGAAAGCGAAAGGAAGCAACTTATCTATACGTCAACTGTGACACATTGGAAACAGTTCTACTGGAGAACCTGAACCAGTAGTTTCCAGGGCCTTTGGACTAATTTCTTGTTGCACTCTGAAAAATTCTCTGCAAACAATCAACACAGGTGCAGGGAGGTAAAAAGTAAATTTTACCTTAGTGTGGTTACGCATACCTGTGCAGATTGTGGATTAGCGACAGTCTGCAGACAAAATTTGGGGATCACTGGCTTATGTGTCATTCCACAACATTTAGAATATAGGTAAGGTTTTGTGGAATTTGCTATAATGCAAGACAGTATCTCTGCCAATGAAATAATAATCCAGTGCATCATATTGCTGAGTGATTAAATCTGGTGTTCAGTTTCAGAAATCAGCTGATGTTGTAGAAAATTTCTGAGGCAAAGGACTGATGATACAGCAACATTTTTAGATGCCTTATACAGAATATGCAAAATACGCAGTATGATGCCTTAAGCAACTACTCATGCATCATAGTGAGACAGCCCATATAATAACAATGGTTAGTTTTGCACTTGCTGAATGTTGCCAGGGTTTGCTGAATCTCTAGCGAGCAAAACTATTTTTGAGGAAAATCTGCACTGTGGAGTGACAGCCTTTGTAACTGGATGTCATCAATGAACAGTACTTTCATCAACAAGAACTATTGGCTACCCCAAATAGTTAAGTCAAGCACAACAAGCACTAAAATGATGTTTTACAAAATGCTTGAAGGGCACTGCAGCTGCAAATCCAGCTACATGCTTGTGGTTCAAACCACATACTACTGGCATGGACCTCACTGCTTGCTCCTCTCCAAATCTCTTCAAAAGCCAAGTATAGAACATGAATTTCATATACACTTTGCTGTCTTATGAGACATGAGATATAAAATTTAGCATCGCTCACTTTTTTTTTCTTTTTTTCCCCCAACAGCAATTTAGTAACATACACACTTTAGCCATGCTCACATAAAAGCTCATATTTCAAACCTAGACTAAATAGGGCTATTCCCATTGCTATTATTTCTTAAAGCCTTTTATAGAACAAAGCCTTAAATCACAGGCTTCAGAAGGAATCTTGATCTTTTCTTTATTACACCATGACAAAATCTACTATTATAATCATGAGGAGAAAACCAGGTATTTAATGAATGCATTAACTGAATATATGTTATATATGCCCTAAACATGTAAATGAAGAAGATTCTCAACAATAAAAATGTCTTTTAGGAGCAGGTACACTACTAACTCTTATCTTCCCTTCTGTGCAATACATTAGACAAGAATATTTGGAAAATTTTATCTTTCTCCATGTTACTTAAAGATCTGCAGCAGATTTTGAAGGTTACTACAGGAAATTGTGACAGACTCCATCTGGTGTCAGACATTGCCATTCCACTGAAATAAAATACAGTACAAACCCAAAAATCCGATCCTGAATCATCTGAAAATATATGTATGCACTTCAGCATTAATCCTACCTTTGTAAAGATATGGTTTATATCTTCTTCTACTTTCAATACCTGTCACATTCACATGTCAATCATTTTGGACTAGCAAAAATATTACTTTAAAAATTCTGTTGAACTAAAAATAAATTTCTTTCCAACAGCATTATGTGGTTATTATTTTTTTTAATAATTACTGTGTTTAAAAATTCATAATTAGAATCTTTGGAAAGATGTAAATATCACTTTTGGCTATTATTTCCCCTACTTCTTATTTACTTTTCTCTGGTAAATGTAGCATACAGCTTCTGAAGGCCTCTAGTGAATTTTTTTGATGTTTTGAGCTCCTACTTACTAATTTGTCTTGAACAAATTTCCTTTTCTTATTTTTCTGTTACATAAGTGCATTCCCCATGATGATTATACTCAGAGTCAATTTGTGAATGAGAAGGTTTTTGTCCCTCTCATTCATTCTTTTTAAATGTTTTCAAATGATGGAATCATTATCTTCTTAAACATGCATGCTTTTGTTACATTTTAAATATTACTTTGGGCTTTAACTCTTATTATGCATAACCTAGGCAAGCAAACAATGAAAGGAGACATTTTTACTTTGAATTTAAAATGTATTAATTAATCACAGGTTTGAAAAGTAAGACAATCTGTGTAGGATGTACAAGTAGCTGAGGTAATGCTCCCCTAAAGATGTTGCAAACAACATCAACTAGAACAATAAATAAATAGACATTTATTTATACAGAAGTGTCTGAATTTTAGGAGGTTTGTTTTAAAAGGTCTGAAATTTAAAGGTATGCCTGAACATGAGATTATTGCAGTAGGAAACGTGCCTTCAGGCCTGTAAGTACTCTGAGGTCTCCCATCTGAATCTGTCCCTGTCTTACTCAAGCTAAAAATACAGGAGGGGGTAGCAGGGGGGATGAATGGAAAACATCCGTCAGTCCAATAATGTTCTGAACCTCAGACCCCTCTCCCAGTTGCACTGGGTAAAAGGAAGGTATTACACTTTTATAACTCAATGGAGATCACTGTACACTGTATTTTATACAATTCTGGCTTTTTTGCTACCCACACAAGAGATGCTGCTATGTTGAGATATAAACACTTCTTACTCAAACTAAAGATTAAATTCTTGCATCTAGACATAATTGTTTACAAACCACATGTATTTGTAAATATTGTTATACCTATACCTGTAACATCTTAAGATATTTCAAGTAAAGATCCAAACATATTCTCTTTTTCTTCAACACAAAATTCAATGCATGCTTTATATGTGATGGAAGCAATTAAAAGGATTTATGAGATGAACGATTTTGCCCTTGTCACCCTTAAATAGTCTATTTTGAAAGAAATATATTATTTAGGACACAACATTAAACTGTGAAACACAGCATTATTAATCTGGATCCTGATTTTGCTTAGCTGTAGGAGGGAGTGGGAATTGTTTAAACACATTCTGAACTGTGCTAGAGCCTACATGGCCTACAGAGAAACTGGAAGTATGCATCTTTGAGGTATCAAAGTATCTTGTAACAGCACTATAAGAGCTCTACTGACAACCATGATTAGCTGGAGCATATGCTGACCTCTTTCAGTTAACATTGCTCCATTTCACTAGCACACATGAGATCAGACTAAACAGCCCAGAGGATCTCTGTTAACTTTGGAGGAATATGCAGGTTCCCTTTCTTTCTCATTTCAAATCCTGCAGCAAAACAAAAGAGAGGTTATTCACTCTGCAATTCCTGTTTCAAAATATTTTGTCTGTATGTGTATTCACAGTGCAGGGTCCATATGCTCATGTTGCTTCAGAAGTATACATGGCAAATGAGTCCCAGTCCCTCACCTTTCCACAGTACTGGTAATGAATTACAACTCCACTCAGGTCTTAGGTTTAAAATATCCAAGGGGAAGGAGGAAAAGTTATGAATTTACAATGAGATGAATCACCTGAGGAAGGGCTGTTACAGACATGTTATCTCTTTTTCTCTCATGATGTTCTGATACACAATGGCAGTTCTAAGCATCTTATATTTAAAGAACAGGTTCTGGATCCAAAGTTGAATAAGGACTGCAAAAGGTCTCTTTCAACAGCAGCGTCGCATCAGCAGATCTGTAAGGTTTGGTGGATTTCAGAATGAAGCTCTAGGTGGCAGCTAGATGTGCAGCCTCCATATGCTAGGGATGGAGGCATTCTGACGAAAGTAAGACAGCTATGTTAATCTAAGGTGGCTTCAGTTCAGCAGACAAACTGCTTCCCACACGGTTAGCTATCCAGTAAGACAATCTGTTGAAACAGCTGATTTTTAGCTCACTTTGTTGTCATACGGACAAGCAAGGATTCTTCCTGAAAGGCCTTATCTTGGCAAGGTAGAAAGAGACAGCTTGCCTGGGAAAAGTGTAAGAAGAACTAGCACATACAGTGGGGCAAAGATAGGCAGACTTGGCTTAAATAAAATCCAGTGCCTTAGTTAGAAAATAAAGGGCGTTTTCTGAGGATAACATACCACAGAAAAATGTGGGGGAGGAGGGTGTAAATATGTATATACACCATATTCATGTATAAAGAATCAACCGCAAGGATCCAGATTTCTTTCTTTCTCATGGCTGGGAAGGAATATCCTTAAGGAAAGATAATGGAGGCTAAAGTTGTCTGAAGGCTCAAAGGGCTGGCCCACCACTAATCCAGCAATTAGGTTAAGGTATGGACTACGTCAACATACTGGAGTAAATACTCTTAGCTGCTCTGCAGATTCAGAAGTATGTTTTGCAGGACCCCTGAAGTTGGTCTGGCTCTGTCATTTTCTTTCTATGTTCCATCCAAAAACACTGACTTCAGGAAGTACCTCATTGTTCTTCACCTTCCTTTTATGTTCCTGTTTGCAGTGGTTCATACAGTTTACAATTACTGAATTGTCATTAAAAGAGTAAAACCTTAAGTTATTTGGTGACTGAAATCTGTTAGTGGTTTTTAGTGAGCCACACAACCAGAAAGAATTTCATGTTACTTTCTTTTTTCTAGTGTAAGTTGCAAACCATGTATTTGGTGTACACTACTTGTAGCTAAGGTCCTTTCTACATGCGCACAGAGGGCCTGATACATCTCATTAGTGTAAGCTCCAAGACAGTGATGTATATACTGAACTTCAAGGTCAACTACAAACTCTGATCTCTGAGATCACTGAAGTGAAATACCCGTCTAAGGAAAGAGGAATTCATCACTATCAACTTAAAAAACCTAAGTGGAACTGAAGACTGACCCTCTGTCTCCTACATGCTACCCAGAGGGAGATCTGCAGAGCTATTCACTACCCCAGGGAAGGATGATTAGGAAAATAAACCATTAGGAATTATATAGACACATACTACATGAACAGGTAACAGTCTGCTTTTGTAGGAGATAATCCCTATAAATAAAAACAGCAAAAACCCTCCAGTTAATTTGATAGTAAGTTCAGTTTCAGCATTCAAACATATAGGTAACTAAAAAGAAAGGAGGCTCTGCCAAAAGAAAGCTGAGGAAAGACTGTGTTCCTTCAAAAATTTAGATTCAAAACTAGAACAACATTCAGTCTATTTCACCTTGAGCCCCAGGAGAAGTGAAAATAGGCTGTGAGAGTTGGGTTGTTCAGCCTGGAGAAGGGAAGGCTCTAGAAGACCCTACTGCAGCCTTTCAATACTTTAAAGGGGATAAGGGGTAATGGTTTTAAACTAAAAGAGGGTAGATTAAGGTTAGATATAAGGAAGAAATTTTTTACAGTGAGGGTGGTAATACACTACAACAGCTTGCCCAGAGGTAGTAGATGTCTCATCCCTGGAAAAATTCAAGGTCAGGCTGGATGGGGCTCTGAGCAACCTGACCTAGTTGAAGATGTCTCTGCTCATTGCAGGGGGAGTTAGACTAATGACCTTTAAAGGTCTCTCTCAACCCAAACCATTCTATGATTCTACGATTCTACAAAATGTACATTAAGACACTTGACAGTTTTGCCAAGGCTGACTGTTCAAGAAAGCATCGCCCCATTTTTACTGGTGGGAAAAGACTGGACTCTTAAAGACATTAGGTGTCAGAGAAACTCCAGTGTTTTCATCTTGTACTGATGTGGTACAATCTTCCCAGAGGTAACTGATCTCTGCAGAAACAAAGATGTTTTCAGTCGAAAAATGTTACTGAGACCTTGAAGTAAGCATCTAAATGTCCTAGTTTCAGAATAGGTCTTAAGCCTCTGCAATACCAGGAATAGTTTACTGTGAAAAAAATCCCCAACTTAGACCAGTCCTGTTGTTCCCTATTCCAATAATTACCTTGTCAGAGAAGGCTCCAAAACAAGGAAAAAGGGTCAAGTGCAGAAAAGTTGAAAAATTAATAAAATACCCATGATATATGGGATAAAATATGAAGCCTGTGCAACCCCAGCCCTGAAGACTCCCATGGCAGATAAAGTATAAAGGGGGTGGAACGAATGAAAAAAGAAGTTAAGTGCACCCATTTTCTTTCAAAATCAGTGCATTCACAACCAGATCACTGATACCATCTCTAGAGCTCCTGGCATTTGAAACAGGATATGGAGACAATCCTTAGTCTAGATTTGCAGTTAACTGCATTCAGGATGACAATTCCCAGTGGAAAAGTTGCAGTGCCAACTATTTAGATGTGGTTCCGCTTGAGTTTGATGAGCCTTATGGCAGGATCCTGATTAGACTCTCACAAAACTGTATCAGGAATTTGTGGGGACCTGGATACCCATCCATTTCACCAATGGTCTGGGGGGCATTTTCCTCTAATAGCATGTTCTTGAAGAGACTGATTACCTCAAAGCTTCTTATAAGACCTAGGAAGTGAAGCAGAACTTCACTAATTACTAAATTCCATCACATTTGTTTGCATGTATTCTCAGTAGATATTCTTCTACAGTCCAAAATTCAAATCCAGCCTAAATTATGTGATTCATTCAAATATGATTTCCTCTAAGGCAGAATAAGCAATCTCTCTGAGTACAAGATTTTGAAGAACATTGCAAAAAGCAGACTACAACTGTATTACCAGTACTTTACATTCTTCTCAATCTTATTAAGATAGTTGAAAACTGAGGATGTGGTATGCACCATTCATTTCCATCAACAGCTACAAATCACTGGTGTGTAAAACTTAAAAGGAAGGTTCTCCAGGTATTTCTGAAGAAAAAAGTTTTGAATGCTCACTAGAAAAACTTTTAAGCTGTTTTCCATGATGATTCTATCTACCATTGGAAACTGGTTATAGCACTTATTACCAACGACCAATTATCCAAAAAAATTATTGTCAACTCACTGTCATCAAGTAACTAATAAATACATTTTTGCAACATTTTTCCTCAATATATCAGCCTAACAACCCCTTTTATTAAACAAATAACCCAAAACACTCACATGATTACACTTCTGTTCAATTCTTGTCACCATAGATTGATGTTTTCACACTGACAATTCTAAAAAATGTCACTGTTACTGGCTTTTTTACAGCAATAGTAAATTACATTCTTGTTTAAAAGTTCCTGTCACCATAATTTATTTCTCAATTAGGGTTCATTGAAAATGCAGGATATTTTCTGGCTAGGAATTAGTCACATTAAAGACTGACAAACTATGTACACTAAGAGCAGCTGAATTGCTTTTTGGTCAGTTATACTACTATTTGCCATGGGATAACAGTCTATAAAAATGTAATCTATAAAATTGTTTCCATTTTACCTTAAAGCAAGATTTGAAAAATATGTATCTGTTTACTACATCTGTGCTCCTTTGTCTTACGACAAAGTACAGATTTGGGTTCAATGGTCATTACAGTTGGATAAACCAAGAGTGTCTAAGCCAAAAGTTGAAAGTATGAAGATCTACAGTAATACAGAAAAACATTAATAATAATAATATGTTTTAAAAACAGTGTGATGCTATAAAACCAGTATGATGCTATAAAAACTCATTGTTAAAGATCTCTAATGAAGTTTACAGTATAATTTCATGACACAGGCAGTGGAGGCACCTTCCTTGGGGAAATGTAAAAGTAGAAAAAATGTGGTGGGAAGTGCACTGAGAAATCTAGTAGCTTTCATCTTTAATTTCTAAAGGGTATGATCTACTTTCAGTACCCTGGTGTAAGTGCCAAAAAAAGAAACCAGAATTGCAAATTCAGATCTTTGTTTAGTTCTTTCAGTACACAACTTATAATAATAAGGGCACATCAAGTGATGACAGACTGGATATTTGGGACACCTTTTGCCCTGCTAGCCACTCTGAAGAACATGGTGACTTTAAAGAGCAGATAATATATTTACTACACTGTATCCAAAGCAGCATAAAGGCCTATGATTCAGAGGGGAAGAGAGTTCTAAAATGTGGACTCAGTGAAGAAAAGGATGTTTTCTTACATTGTCTTCAATCTGGAGAGCATCACTTCCTAAAAGTAATCTGGACACTCATGAAATGGGTTATTAAAAAGAAGTGGTTATCAAAAATGCTTCCAGAATTGAGTAGAAAGCTGGAAACTTCTTCTAACACAACAGAAAAGCCAAGAAGTAAAGGAATATGAATATACAGGTTTAGAGGAATCTGCATTTCACAGCTGGGGGGGGGAATGTCTACAATAGATACTAAAAAAAACACTAAAACCGAACCAAAGCAAAGCAAAACAAAAGATAAATAGGTTATGAAAACACATGCAGGAGCTTTAAGTCATACATATGCAGCTGTATTCCATTCCTCTGTTTTCATATACACCTCTTCACTCATTATCATTCACATGTCATGCATGTGCACGTGATGGCATTGTTGACATTTCGTATCTTGTTCACCATAATGCCATCACTAGTAAGAAAAGAACCGCACCACTACTATGATCTTGTAAATTCTAAGAAAATGTGGTAGGCAAAGAATCTTGGGCAGCCTGAAATTCTCTGCAGCAAAGATCTAGAGGCACTACAGACAGTGAGTCTGATTTTGACACTCTGGGATTCTGTCTTTAAAATGGTAGGCCAGAAACTCCTTACACTCTGATGGTACTGCATAATCACAGAAAATACTGTGATTCCATATTGCTATTAAGAAGAGATGTAGGACCAATAGGCAAAGGGGAAAAAATGTAAAACTGACATGGGAAATTGTGAACATTTGCTTCAGCCCTTTAGGTACTGTTGAGTACATGAGTTTCAGCATTCCTCTCAAGAGGTTGCATGTGTTTGTGCATGTAATTATGATATAAAACTGATAATATGAGGTACAGATAGAATTAATAGCCTTTACTAATGTTACAGTACAAACAGCAATGTAAATATCACTCAGCTTCAAAATTTATGTCCATTGGTGTCCTGCAACCCCATCCATTAATTCAAGGAGTGAGTATATTAATTTTTCTAACAGCTTGGAAAGCACAGGCATATGACTGCTAAGGCTTCACTTGCATCATTTTCCTTCCAACATGGGCGCAATATTGTTGAATTTCTAAAACATGTAGAACTACATGTGAAATAGTGCACTGAACTTAAAAGGTTGAGAACTTAAGTTCTGCAAGTAAAACCCTTGCAGTGAAAATGAGACTCAAAACAGTTTTCCAAAGCCTACTGAAGCACCACTGAAGATTAAACTACACAGTATTCTGCACTTCTACTGGATGTCCAGGGACTGCAGACATGAGGCATCTACTAAATCACACACACTTGGCAACGGACTTTCAATTTGGAACCTCCCAAGTGATTGTTAATACAATGCCATTACCCACCATTTAAATATTCTCATGCATTTAACAGACACCCCTTCAATGAATCTTTCAAGCAATTGAAGATTGTTAACTTATACTGCAGAAGTTAGGTGAAATACTGAAGAAAATCCAATCATAGTCAACTAAAGTACACATCACAAAAGGAGAGTACCATCACCTACCATTTAAATATTCTCATGCACTTAATAGACACCCCTTCAATGAATCTTTCAAGCAGTTAAAGATTATTAACTTGCACTGCAGCAGTCAGGTGGAAATACTGAAGAAAATCCAATCATAGCCAACTGAAGTATACGTATTATCACAAACAGAGAGTTGAAAAGGGATTTTAGGATTTCTGCACTAATTCTCTCAATTATTTCTGCATCACGTGCTTGCATACTGCAGAAAGACATGTGTGTGCCATCCATAGTAACCGAACCTGTTCCCTAAATATAGACATGCCTCCCCTTTGACCTAGCACACTAGTATTAAATAAATTTTACCAATACTCAGTGATTCTGCTCCAATAAGTCAGTATTTAATAATTTTGCACTTAAGTAAATTACTGAGTTTACTTCTACTGACAAAGCCATTGCCTCTTCCCAAACAATTACTAGCCCAGGACTTAATTAAGTAAAACCAATAAATAAAAAGTTCATCACTGAACCCAGACATGATCAAGTACACAATAAGACAGTATCTCCTGAAAAAGATACAGCAGGAATGGGAATATGCCATGAAATAATAATATTCTACTAACTTGAAATTGTACCATGTTGCAAATGAAGCTCCTGATGTGATGATTCAACAAATGTGAGTTAGATAAAATATTCCTTCTGATTTTACATTATAAAAAGCAAGAATAACTTGATCCACTACCCAACCACCTGCTTTAAAATTTCATCTAGTTAACAATGTAATGTACTGAGACCAATAATTTGTTCTTGGCAAGAGTCAAATAATTTCCTGAGAGTTATTTAGCTCTAATTTGACAACCTCGTGTGATGGAAAAATCACTTGTTTCTCTTGGCAATTTGTCCCAGCGGTTAATCACCTCCCTACTGAAAGTATTTGCCACATATTTAATTTGAATTTCTGGCTTCAGTTTCTACTAACTTGCTTTGCTAAATTAAAAAGCCTTTTATTACCAAGTGTTTTAGACACAGTTATCAAACCACCTCTCAATCATAACTATGATAAGCTAAACATATTCTGATGCACATGAAACTCTATGTCAGTTTCTCCCATCAAAAATGCAGGTTTAGTATTCTTTTTTTCTTCTTTTTTGTTTCCAGTACTAAAAGAGAGCCACAGTCAAGTCTTAGTTCTGCCACTAGTGTCTACTGAGGTAAAATAACCCTATAATCATTATTTGTTACTTTGTTTCAGTCCTTCAAATAGCTCATTTAGTCAATTGTCACTCCTGATGTTCATGCTGAACTAATTTGAAGTTCAAAAGAAGCAGCACATTTAGACTTACTACTTATAACTTTTTCTCCTTTGTTTCAAATTTCCCTCCCCAAAACATCGACTGTCTTATTTGGCAATTAATTCTGCAATTTAAAGACTATATATAATCAGTGATTATATCAAGTATATCAATTTGATATGTGGACCACTTGGTGGATGAAGAATTGAATGGATGGCTGTACACCAAAAGTTGTGGTCAATGGCTCAATGTCTGGCTGGTGACCAGTAACGAGTGGAGTAACCTCAGGGATCAGTGTTGGGACTGGTCTTCTTCAACATCTTTGTCACTGACATGGACAGTGGGATTGAGTGCGCCCTCAGCAAGTTTGCCAATGACACCAAGGCTGTATGGTTCAGTGGATACTCTGGAGGGAAGGAATGCCATCCAGAGGGACCTCGGCATGCTTGTGAGGTGAGCTGATGACAACATCATGAAGTTTAACCACGACAAGTGCAAGGTCCTACAGCTAGGTCAGAGCAATCCCAGGCACAGCTACAGGTTGGGCAAAGAGGAGATTGAGAGCAGCCCTGCGGAGAAGGACTTGGGGGTGGTGGTCGATGAGAACATGAACATGAGTCAACAGTGTGCACTTGCAGCCCAGAAAGCCAACTGTATCCTGGGCTGCATCCAAAGGAGCGTGACCAGCAGGTTGAAGGAGGTGATCCTGCCCTTCTACTCTGCTCTCGTGAGACCTCACCTGCAGTAATGTGTGCTGTTCTGGTGTCCTCAACATAAAAAGGACATGGAACTGTTGGAACAAGTCCAGAGGAGGGCCANCAGCTACAGGTTGGGCAAAGAGGAGATTCAGAGCAGCCCTGCGGAGAAGGACTTGGGGGTGGTGGTCGATGAGAACATGAACATGAGTCGACAGTGTGCACTTGCAGCCCAGAAAGACAACCGTATCCTGGGCTGCATCCAAAGGAGCGTGACCAGAAGGTTGAAGGAGGTGATCCTGCCCTTCTACTCTGCTCTCGTGAGACCTCACCTGCAGTAATGTGTGCTGTTCTGGTGTCCTCAACATAAAAAGGACATGGAACTGTTGGAACAAGTCCAGAGGAGGGCCAGGAAGATGATCAGGGGACTGGAGCATCTCCCATACAAAGACAGGCTGAGAGAGTTGGGGCTGTTCAGCCTGGGGAAGAGAAGGCTGCATGGAGACCTCATAGCAGCCTTCCAGTATCTGAAGGTGGCCGATAGGGATGCTGGGGAGGGACTACTCGTTAGGGACTATAGTGATAGGACAAGGGGTAATGGGTTAAAACTTAAACAGGGCAGGTTTAGATTGGTTATAAGGAAGAAATTCTTTCCTGTTAGGGTGGTGAGGCACTGGAATGGGTTACCCAGGGAGATTGTGAATGTTCCATCCTTGGCGATGTTCAAGGCCAGGTTGGACAGAGCCTTGGCTAGCATGCTTTAGTGGAAGGTGTCCCTGCTTTTGGTAGGGGGGCTGGAACTAGATGATCTTAAGGTCCTTTCAACCCTAACTATTCTATGATTCTATGCTTCTATTTGGTATGGGCTGCCATGAAATGAAACATTTTACATACACTAAAATATGCTATATTCGCACTGTCATTTATCAACCAAACTTATCCTCTCATCAAGAAAGCCAAATCCATTGGTGAAATGTTAACTCCCCAGAAATGTTTGCTACTTTTTCTTGACTACATCCTTTCCCCTTAACACTCTATTAATTCAGTGTCTTATTACACATACTGGTATTGTGCCCATAACTGATACAAAATGACTTAATCATAAAGCTACCTCTCATTTGAGATAATAGAATCAGAATGGTTTGGGTTGGAAGGGACCTTAAAGATCATCTAGATTCAGCCCCTGTTCCATGGTCAGGGACACTTTCCAATGCATTGAGAAACATTAGGAGTCCTTCTGTCTTCTGGCCTCCCACTGGTGCACTGAGATCTATTGAGCAGGAAAACTAAGAGGCTGGATATACCCTTACCTGAATCATTGAAGTACCATGGCTGAAAACTACCAGTTATAAATTTTAATACACACATTTTTCAGAATTCATCATCTGGACAGGAAGAAGATAAAAACAATCTCATAAATATGCCAGATATTTCTATATGGTTAAATACACAGGCCTGGAAATGATCCATGGCCTTAAAGTCAAATGTAACAGACTTTTCTACTAATATTTATATATCTGTGTACCACTGTCCAGAGCAAACTCAATGGGTTACAATACCATGCATTCAGGGCCAAGTTGCCTCTGGACTTGTGCACTGTCCCTGGAACCCTAAGACATAATTTGTATTCCCACTGGGGATGCAGAGGGACAGACAGTTCAAAAAATCCAAATCAAATGTTTTTTTCTAGTGTAATGCTGAAAGAAAGTAGTGAAAGTAGTGTATTTCCTAGGTGTGATTTGAAAAGCTCTTTTTCAGAGGGCAAAATTTACCTGGCTAGAGCAAAAAAATTATGTGGGTAGAAATAACTGAAACTGTCACAGTTTTGCTTCCGCTGCCTGTTTGGAGTGACCTCAGAAGTAAACTAGGTAATTTCCCTCCCCTCGAACCACAGATATATACTAGAAGTATCTCCTTAAAATGTAAGTAAAAGGACATAAGGAAGAATTGGACAAACTAAACACTTTATTATTAATAAAGCACATCTGAAGTCCAAACACTTCAAAAATACTGCACATAGATACAAATTATTTACTTCAGACAATCTTAATAAAATGTTCCAAGTTGTACTAATGAAAACAGTCCATATATTAATGTATTTGGTGCATGCATAATACTCTACACTAAAAGCTACTTCATACAAATAAAGAGAATTTTTGCACCTCTGTGCAAAAAATTACCAACCGAATGCTCTTTTACTGAATTAAAATCTGATGTTGATTAGAATAAGCACAGCCAATGGGTAAAACCCCCTAAATGTGTGATTATTTTTGTTTAGTATTTTTTACTTCAAATACTTTCTTTCACTTGAGAAACTTTATAAGTATCTCAAGTGAAAGATTAATTTATTTTCTTTTAAACTCAGATGGAGGAGGAACTGTTCAGACAAACATTAACTAGATGAACACTTCTGTTTATAATCTGAAGAGGAATTATGCAGTCTAGATGGCAATTTTTATCATCGTATCACAGAAGTGCTTCATGATTACAGTATTTCCTGCATGAAAAATTCTATCATAAACCAACATTGCTTTCTCATAAACTATATAATACTATGTATGGAAACCATGTAAAAAAAAAGAAAATAAAATGTTACTTTAATGTTCATGATTATATGCCAGACATCATTAATCTGGCTGCTTGACCTAGATTTGTTATATTGTATACACAGCAGCTGTGTTCATCTTCCTATGGAAAATGATGGAAAAGAAACTACACAATATGAAATCTGGGTCCAGCAATAATTATTGACTGTTCACTGAGCTCATTCACAGATACTCCATATGAAGAGAAAAAAAATAGTTTCCTCTTGCAAATGTAGCTTTGCCAGATCTAAGAAACAAAAACATCAGGCATAGATGGAATCAATTTTCCATAGAAGGAAAAAAGTTTACTTTCCTTGAACACCAGTTTATCCAAAAGAGTAGGTTACTAAGGATTCTATTTTTGAGGATTCTGGTTTGTTGATTTACTTATAAATGATTTAGTAGTTGGCTCTAAAGCATGGAAAGGTGATGAAAAATGTGTCAATGCTAGCAGTTTTATATTTTTAATAAACAACCATTAGCTATATTCAGTGCTGTGCATGGAACCATGCAAAAATAATTGTAGTGATGGCATGAGTACTTAAAATGTACCCAGAAACATGGGTTGAAAAGAGAATCCTCAATATAATCATATAATGTCTGAACACAATCCAGTGTTTGCATGTTTGCATATTTTTTTTATATATATATTGCATACATTGTGTCCCTGCCTATGGCAGGGGGGTTGGAACTAGATGACCTTAAGGTCCTTTCTAACCCTAAGTATTCTATGATTCTATGATTATTCAGATTCTGGAAAGAGCTGTACTTTGCTTTATAAGTAATCCACACTGGAAATATTCATAGCCTATGAAGCAACTGGACACAAAAAAATAGAAGAGTTTCTCAATAAATTGCACCACAATTTTTTTAAAAAAGTGTATTTTTTTCCCCAAGATCTACTGCGCCATAGCTTTAAACAAAGCAACTTCTAATGCAGTCGTTTTACCTGATAAATTTAATTTACATTACTTGATAAATTTAACAGTAATAAGTACTACCTCCCACTCTGCATGCCACATAATATAAGAATGTCATATTAAGTCAACTATTAACCAAACAGGATCTGCTTTGCTCCCTAAAGCCCATTTCAAGATACTAACATAAAACTATGTGAATATGTGTTCATATGAAACACATTAAGAAAATATATATATGAACTACATAAAAATACTTCCACAAATTCTTTAAAAATAATAAAAGATTAGCACTCAAGATGCATTTATTGCAATCATTCATTGCCTTATTTTTTTATTTATTTGGTGATGAAATTACTCGTTGAGGTGAGAAGCTCTGGTGCTGGCAGGATCTGCAGTGGAGTGCTCTGGCATGGTGCACAGGCAGAGTTCCTGAAAACAGGGAACCTCAAGGGGAGCCAAGAGGCCACACAACAGAGCTAACACAACAGAGCTGACAGGAACTGCACTGGGGCAGGAGAAATGGTGGCCAACTTCTCCATCTGCCCTTAGGGAGCACTGGTGACCAGAAGCACTGCCACCAGCATGGGCAAAGAGCCGTGGTTCGACTGTCAGGCTCTGGCACAGCAGTTTGTGTGGCAGGGTGTGCAAGAATGCTGAGTCAGGGGGCAACAGCATACAGCTGGGAGAAAGTCATGGAGTCTATAAGCTCTGCACCCATCACGACTGATGCAGCTACCCAGGCAGAGCTCTGGTGGGAACATGCTGCTGCTGAGCTGTCTGAGGAATATCATGGAATGCAAGAGTGACAGACTACTGGAATCATAGAATCATAGAACAGTTAGGGTTGGATGGCACCATATCTTCCCTGAGACAGGCCCAACAGCCGATAGGATACAGGATACAGAGGATTCCCTATCCTCTCTCCACTTGGAGGAACACAGGGACTTAAGGGGTAGGGGACGATGGTGATAAGTTCCTGCCTGGGACAGCAGGTGCATCTCACCCATAACTATCCCACCTGCCCAGGTGTCCTTGTATAATAGCCATGAAGCTCTGCAAGTGGAACAGAACAATAATGAGGATGATGGCTCATCTAGATTGGACATGTTGCTGAGGCTTAGTCAGCATATGCCCTGCATCAAAACTGCTTCCATAAAAAAAAAGATGGGTCATTGTCATAGGACGTTCCCTTCTGAAGGGAACAGAAGGCCTCAGTATGCAGATCAGACCCACTTCTTAGGGCCATCCACTGCTTCCCTGGAATCTGAGTTAAAGATGTGAAGAGAAAGCTTCCTGTGCTTGTATGACCATCAGATTATTATCCATTAATGATTTTTCAGGCAGGCAATGATGAAGTTGCAACACGAAGTCTGAGGGTAATCAAAAGAGATGTCAGTGCCTTGGGACGACTGGTTTATGCATCAGTAACAGGTAGTTACTAGTTAATGTATCAGAGAACAAGCAGTGTCCTCCTCTACTGTTCCAGCTGCAGGGAATGATGAGGGAAAAAACAGGAAGACCCAGCAGATCAATACCTGGCTCTAAGGATGATGTCACCAGCAGAATTTTTGGGGTTTTAATCATGAATCAGTTTATAGGACACCAGGCCTGTTGACAACAGACAGGGTACACCTGTCTCAAACACAGAAAAGGACCTTTGTGCAGGAGTTGGCAGGGCTCACTGAAAGAGTTTTAAACTAGATTTGAAGGAAGAAAGGGATAAAACTAGGCTCCTTATAGGCAAGTCTGAGGGTGGCATGGAAATGTTTGAGGGACAGTGTGCTAGCAAGGTCCTTTAGTTTGCAGGAGATGGGGCAAAACTAGATGGGGCTTCGAGCAGCCTGTCTACTGGAAGGTGTCCCTGCCCATGGCAGGGGGGGTTCAAACTAGATGAGCTTTAAGGCCCCTTCCACTCAAACCAGTCCATGATTCTATGATTCTGGTTGNCAATCTCAGTGGAGGCAGGAGATGGGGCAAAACTAGATGGGGCTTCGAGCAGCCTGTCTACTGGAAGGTGTCCCTGCCCATGGCAGGGGGGGTTCAAACTAGATGAGCTTTAAGGCCCCTTCCACTCAAACCAGTCCATGATTCTATGATTCTGGTTGTCCATGCAGCAGCAAAGACCCAAAGGTTATTGATGTGTTGAAAACCTTGGTAATACCTGAAAATGGTCACAGGAATTAGGGCTTCTCCTCCCAAGAAGGTAGCAGGATCACTAGCTCAAACAAAGTGCATCTATGATGCACACAGCATGAACAACGAACAGGAGGAGCTGGAAGCTGTTCAGCAGTACGAAAACAATGAAACAGTTGGCATCATGGAAACATGGTTTTCAATGCTCCAAGATGTAATGATAGTGGTTAGCAGAGCAGATACCTTGGACTTCTGGAGGGAGAATTTGGCCTGGGTAGGAGCCTGGTTGACACAAGTCCACCGGGACTGATTCTACAGTTCTATGAAAATAACTAAGTAGAAGTTAAATTGTCATTTGACAATTTGAAAAGTTGTCCCTTTCCACCCACCCCTTTATTTCTTCTTTGTAAAATGATCTTACACTTTCCAGAACAAAAAACATAACTAACCTATTTCTCATGGGAAAACTAAAAAAACAAAACCCAAGAATAAGAACCCCAAAATTAAGAGCAATTCTGAATCTTATTAAAAACATACAAGGGTGCATTTACAGGAGACACATACATACACAAACATCCTCACCCCACAGAGTTGCAGAACAGATATTTTTTTCTTAATCAGATTTTCTTCAGTATGAGCAGTAAATGCTCAGCAGTTTAAAAATTAGGTCACTCCAAATCAACTGTTTAAAAAGATTATCATAATATTGTTACAGGAAAAATATTAGAAGAAAAACAAGTAATTGTGAAGAAACCTCATAAACTGGGCAACTGACAGACACAAGACTGCAAGTCTATTAATGTCATGATACCAGCTATTTTTGGAAATTCCAGTTGTTCTCTGGGGTGGGTGTTTTGTGTTCTGTGTTTTTTATTCATTCATACAGATAGAATATATCTGAAAAAAGGCCAATCTTTCAAGCACTGAATCTGGACAACTGCTCATGGGATAAGCAGGAGGTAGCAGATGAAAAGATCAATTTTTTCCTCCATGGTAATCAGGGTATTTTCTCTCTCCTTCTGTTATTTAAACAAAGTAAGTAGAAATTAGATGCTTCTTGAAAACAAACACTTAATATCTATGTTCTCTCTTCAAGGCAATGTCATACAGTGTTCTGAAGGGTACCACTCTCCCAAGAGCACAAGGTAATATATTTCAAGGAGCTATTTGTCTTGGAGCTACAGAAAATAAAGTGCTAAGGTAACACCTACTATATACTTTCTTTCTCAAATTCTGCAACTCCTTTTGATTTCCATGACTCCTCAGCTTTCACCGATGCTTTAAATGAATACAAGAACTAGTAAAATAATTTTCACTACAAGGATGGTGAGGCACTGGAACAGCTGTGGCTGCTCCAACTCCAGCGGTATTCAAAGTCTGGTTGGATGGGCTTTCAGCAACCTGGTCTAGAGGAAGGTGCTCCTGCCCATGTCAGGCAGGTTGGTCTTTTTAAGGTCTCTTCCAATCAAAAACATTCTATGACTCTATGAACATGGCTTGAATAACCCTACCACAGAAGTTAATGTTGTCTGTGCTTCCTGTGTAGATTCCTTGAGCTAAAGGAGTGATGGGAACTGTATCATACCAGGTCTTCACAGGGCCAAAGTGATGCAAACAGAAGAAGAAGAGCTTTACCTAATCCTTCCAAAGCTTTCCTGGGGATAGGAGAAGTCAGCTCATCTGACTTGCACAATAATAGCTGACAAGAAATACAGCTTTTTCCATTCCTAACTGCTGACTGAGGATGGTCTAATGCAAGTTAGAGAGTAACAGTAATATACAGCCAGAATAAAAAGCTACTGCATTTAAAAAAAAAAAAAAAGGTACAATATTGTAATTTTTTTTGTAGAAAAAATAGTGCAAACAAAACCCAGAATAAAAAGCTACTGCATTTAAAAAAAAAAAAAAAGGTACAATATTGTAATTTTTTTTGTAGAAAAAATAGTGCAAACAAAACCCAGAATAAAAAGCTACTGCATTTAAAAAAAAAAAAAAAATGTTATTAAGATAAAAATCTTCTCTTCAATTACCTAAATATTGGAACATCTTATTAAAAAAAACCCAACAAAAAAACCCCAAACACAATATATGACAGTACATAATTTAAGAGATACATTATCCACTTAATCATTGTTTCTGTCTTTACTTGTACACAGATGTCCTGAGTACACAATACATTGTGATATCTTCTTAGTCCATTCCACACATATTCAGCATGTAGATTAAGACAGCAACTTTGAATTCTTCAGACCTGACTATTCATGGTGAAGACATAATCCTAACAATGTGCAATCATATCACAACATCTTTTTTAAAGAAAGGAGAGCTAAGCATGAAGATTCTCTCAAAGTGGAACCCCATACTTTAAAAAAGGAAAGTCTGTTTGTACCAATTATCACCAAAAGGAAGGAAAAAAACCCCAAATAAATAATGAAAAAAAAAAAACAAAACACAACAAACCCAAACCAAAACCACAAAATCAAAAAGCAAATGTGGAAAACACCCAACAGATGGTACATCTGAGATGAAGCTTCTGAGCTGAAGGAATCACAAAGGCAGAGGAAAAAAAACACCACCTTTTGGCTTGTTTTCATACTATCTGTACTAAATAGAACTACTTACATCAAGCTGCATGAAATACCAGAGCAAATCTTTTTCAGGAGATTATTCTATTAATCTTTTCTCAAAAATCTAAATGAAAGTAAGCAATGTATTTTCTGAAGCCAAAGAACACTACTCAAAGAGTAAAATGTAAATTATCAATGACAGTTGGCTGCATCTGAAAGAATAAATTTGCCCAACAAGTCTTAAAATACAGCAAAGTCCAAAAAAAGCCACTTAAAACTCACAGTGCAGAACTGGATTATCTGTTCTGAAATCACTCTGGTGAAGTCTACTTGTTCTGTATTTAACATAGGAATAATACAGGCCTGTGTGAAGATCTATGTAATGGGAACTAGAGGGGCAATAACACCAAATACTTTAGGCCACTACAGTCATTCCTATGGTCTAGTATATTATGCTGATAACCTTTTACAACAAAAGTGCATAAGGGAGATTATGGTGGAAACTGGTGATAATAAACATAGCACTATTACATTGTTTCTCATTTGTTGCAGCAGACTTTTTATGCGCAATTATGTAACTATGATTCGCAAAGAAAATTGAGATCTTCACTCCTTTGCTGTTAAGAGGTTTAATTCTTGCATAATCCAAAAAGCCAATAATAATAGATTCGTTGCCTCTAGTCCATTATATACAATAGATACGATGTGATGAAAGGTCATACAAATTCTGATTTCAACAATACATTATTCAGAAGATAACTCTGAAACAATTACTAGATGTTGCATTATAAACTTGAGGTGCTCTTGTTGATAGATTTTTAAGTACCTCACCACTAAAGGTACATTCACACATTCGGTACAAAAAAAAAAATGAAACTAATTTGATGGCTAGACATCATCAAATATCTCTGACACATTATTCTGAAATCACTTACCTTTGAAATAGTTATAAAGAAGTGAAAAACAACATCATACAACATTATATGAGATACTTTCCCAGACTCTATGTAATTTTTAAAGAAGATGCTGACCAAACAAACCCTTGTTCAGATGGATGGCAGTTATTTCCTAAAAGGACACACAGTTGCTTCTAACAAATCAAAAATGGTTGTTGGATTCCAACTTTTAATGGAATGAAATTGTCTATTATTTCTGTTTGCTTTTAAAATTTTGATTATGAGTGAAACAGGCACAAGAGACCTCAGCTACAATGAACTCTGCTCTATTTCCTCATAAATTTTCAGTCTTTGAATTAATAGCCCTAGCAAACTAGAGAAGCAGAAACTATGAAGCCCTCATGATCATATAATTTTGCTTGCTAATATGGCAGCATTTACTAAACGATATTAAAAGAAAATATGGACACTTTTATTCTTCTCCTTGAGGCAGAAAATACTGCAGTGAAGAGGTTCATTAGTAAATATTTTACCACTGTCCAGCTGCCTTACAGTCAATTATGTTCAGTTAATGTGCATCTTAATGAAGATCTTGACATACAGTTATAATCACAAACTGTCCACTCCAATGTCAGTCTTCAGTTCATGATTGGTACTTCGTTGGCATAATATAACAAACACTTTCTAATTACATTTCAGCACATTAAAATTAAACTAGAATTCAATAAAAACTACTAGCAACATTTTATTTATTTTAGCAATGATATAACCCTATTCTAGAGAAGATTCAAAAAGTAATAAAAAAAATAAAAAAAGGAAAATGCACAGACTAGAACTATTAATATTGTGCTTAGTCAGTAGTGAGGATCACTTTCACTTGGTTATTAAAGTTATTATGCAAATATTCCCCATAGCAAATCAACACACTCCAGCAATGTTGTGTTTTGGAAAAGAAGATATATGAAAAAAAGAATACCCCCAAAACACAAAGGTACTTCTGCAGCAGATTTCTATTTGATTCAAAAGCCATGGAGGTTGCTATGCATGAAAAAACAGTCAGAGATCTACAAAGATGAATCTGGGAAACGAGAATACTGGGAAGTGACAGAAAATGAGATATTTAACAAAACATGCTTCATTGCTTCTTATGCAGGTTTCCAATTAGAATATATCCTCTGAGTTACCACTCATGAAACCATGAGAAGATCCATACTACTTGTGGGCAGAGTATAACCTAGTATCAACACATCTGTATCTCAGTCACCGCTGATGAAGACGACAGCAGCCCATGCTGCAGGAAGGCTAACACTTCTAAGGAAGTATTACTAACTACCACTGCCTGAATACAGATTGTACACCATGCCACTAGCTTGACTTTTAGGCGCCCCTTTTTAGATGAAAGTCATTTCATTAGCTTCACAGTGGCAAAGAAGAAAAGAATGTATTTTTCAAGATGTTAGATTTGGGGACAGAAATGGAACAAAAGGCTTGTCCTCAACTTCACTGCTTTATGAGGGTACAACTGAGACTTCAGCAGATTGTTATTTCATGTTGTTATTGATAGGAGAAAAAATCCCAGCCTTTAATCGGGAAATTACTATGAGGAAATAATATTTCAAAATACCCTTCCAATTAAAGACATGTCTAGTTATAGCACTAGGAATAAAAATATTGTTGCCCTGTGAAGAATATGTGAATTTTACATGAGCATTTTTACAGCAGAAAACTGCTATTTATCATATGCATTATGCAGTTCTCTAATTTTATCTATTACCTTGGACCTCTTGTATTAAATCTTTTCTAGCTTCCTCATAAATATGTTTCTAATACATTAAACTGCAACTTTTATGGAAGTGCAAGGAATAACACCCCTAGAGAAACAGCTTCAATTTTCACAAGAAGACATCATCCAGGTGCTGGATTTACCAGATAACACATCTAATGTTAATTGTTTAATATCTGGGGAGGGGGAAATATTACTTCTCTCAAAATGTTAAGTAATCCAAAGGTGAAATCCTTCCCACCACATTCTTACCCGACCCCAGGTAATGAGACACAGTTAAGAGCTTGCTTACACTCTTTGCAGCCTGGATGTATGCATGACAATTGTATTATCACTGTAGACTACCAGTCAGTTAAGACTGATCTGAGTAAGCAAAATATGATAATGCACAAGAATTCAGGTTGCTGGAGAGTTTAGAAAAGCTGGGTCTTGTACATTCAGCTTCCTTCCTGCTTCGAAGAACAAAGTGAGAGAAAGATGTGGTCACAGACTTCAAAAATTCAATCTCCAACTGAGTGTGACTTAGATTGTGAAAGAGTTAAAGTTTAAAAATTTGAAATACAAAGAAAGCCTTGACAGGAAGAACGATTTTTTTATAACCACACAAAAGGCTGTGGATGGATGCCTGGTAGCATTTTCTGATTTTAATTTTTTTTTATTGTACTCATTGAAAAATAAAAGGGGGGTTGTTTACATATTTATTCAAAAAATATCATACTTGCTTTAGACACAACTCCTTAATTTATAGGCATTATAAAAGCTTGCAAAGGTCTTAAACTAACATGAAATTGATTTTTTTTTTAAGCTTTGTATCACCTAGATGTTAATTTTCTCTCTCCACCTCCTCCTTTTCTAAAAGAAAAGATGGCATAAATTCCCTGGAGTAGATGATCTTATGGTCCTTTCCAACCCAAATCATTCTGTGATGTTATGATTCTAAAGTAAATAAAACAGAAGAAAGGAGATATCTCCCTTCTGCTGATGCTTTGGTTTGTATTGTGTTCTCCAGATCTGGCCCACCCAGGCAACCACCAGATGCCACTTCCCCATATCAGTTGTATGGGGAATAGATATTTTTTGTTTTCCATTGTAGGTTCAGAATTTAGCCAGTGTTGTAGAATTAAACAAAAGTCTCAAACACATGCTAATGTTGAAATGATTCAACATTTTGCATGCTTAGTTCTTCTGTTCTTCTGCAGGAAGGGTTAGTAAAAACTGTGTTACTCCTTAAGGTCCTTTCCAACCCTAACTATTCTATGATTCTATGATCCAGAAACTAAAATTGGTTCACACAAAGCTCTCCTGACATACACAGAATACCAAGAAAGAAATACTGACAGTGGTTAGGCCCTCTCTGCAAAATAAAACTGTCTTCACACTGAAACATCTCAATGTGAAGCACTACCAGGAATCAGCACACCAACACAGAAAAACTGAAAGTTACAAGGTATTCAAGTAATTGAGTTAACCTCAACTAAGAGGAGAGTAAAAATACCCTATGCTCTCCCTCTACTACATAGTTTTCAAAGCAAGAGAGGAAATTCATGAAGGAAACACTGATTTTAGTGGCTGGCTACAGCCTAAAGTATTGGAAGCATTTACTGAGAACCCACAGGAGTGACTCTTTTCCTTCTTGACACATTTTTTTAAATCCAACAAAGCAATACCTAATTTCAGTTGTAACAGACATCAGACATTTTTGCTTCATTTTTAGCACTTAAACTTGTAGTCCTACACATATGGACAAACAAATATACACATTCTTTCTTTACAAAAGGAAAAAAATCTTTTTAAACAATTCAAGAATAAGCTAAAGTTTCACACAGAAAACCTTGTGAGCAGAAGAAAAAATCAGTATTTTCAAAAATAAAGATAAAAAAATTAAAAGGTTACAAGCTTGTGAAAACAATAAGGACACCTGCATTTATAAGGTACTACATAAAACCAATGAGATAACAAAAATCAACAAGTGACATAAAATCTTTTGTCCTCTGTCAGCTGCCTTCATCTATTGCACATAAAAGCTGTGTGCCTGAAGCCTGCAGACCTATTGAGTCTCTGGAAGTTTCTTCAAGCCAGGCTCAGCAGGGCTAGGAAATCATTCCAAGAAACTGCTGAACAATCAAAGCCAAGGTTACACATGTTGTTGAGCCCAGCAAACAGCAGTGATGCAGTATTTTTGGTTCATAATTATGAAAAATACCAAACCCATGGAAAATTTGTCAACAAATAGCTTAACTGATGAAAATTCAAACCCATTCAGAGAAGGCATTTGTTTCCCAACCATGTGATGCATACCATATACCTGAGGACAGCCCATCCTCAGAACCCCACTGTGTTCTTCTGGTGTTCCACATAATGCCAGGTGGTGAGCAATCACCTCCTTATTCCCAGCCAGCTTTGCTGGACAAATACAACTGGAATTGAAGCACTGCTTCCTATTGTGCAGGGGCAGACCTGTCTAAAAATTGAGTGACCTTAGTCTATGCCATGTTGCAGCATTTTCAGCATAGAAATAGTATGAATCAGACACTGAAAGATTTTATATAGTAGGACAGAAAGTGTAAATTTTAAAAGCATTTAACCACCTTATTTTAAAACTGAAACTTGAATCATATAAAAAGTTCTTGTCAAACAATTTTTATACTTAGCTGTATCTCTAGATTATCACTTAAGGAAGACTAGTGAGCAGTGCGATTCCATAGCATCACTTCATCAGCCTATATTGAAACACTCCTCAATTCATACAGTTCCCAACACAGCAGCATTATCTACCTTAGTCATTCAAGATTTTAGAATTTATACCCTGATTTGAACAGAGAAGGGGATAAAGAAAGCTAAGGACTGTGTCTTTGGAAGTAACAGCGTGNATTGCTCCTCAATTCATACAGTTCCCAACACAGCAGCATTATCTACCTTAGTCATTCAAGATTTTAGAATTTATACCCTGATTTGAACAGAGAAGTGATAAGAAAATTATATATATTTTTTTTTTTACTCTTTAACATGCATGTTACAAAAATGCATGCCAGAAATGTTCTGCATTGCTATATGGTAACCAGATTATGTTAGTAGCAGTGGACATCCAGAAACAGAATGTTAAAACCTGTCTTGAAGAAGGCAATTCTAGGCTTTTGAGGTTACTTAAGAAAGAAGCTTATACAAAATCAAAGACGGTTTTCATTTTACTAAGCAATAAACAAAACCAAACCTCCATCACGTAAGTCAATAAACAGCCAAAATAATTTTGGGTTTTTTTAATCACAGTTGATCTTTCCTTCAGAAAGCCTGCAGTGAAAAACAGCCATCCTCTGCAAGTCTAAAACAGTAAAATGTTCTTCTTTTCTTTTTTTTTAAAAAAAAAAGAACAAGCAGTTAGAGAACACAGGTACTTGAGGACTACCCTAATACTGCTGATCAAATGCATGTAAGGGTTGAAAGTGATTTTGGTTCCAAGGGTTTCTTTCTGAGCTCAAGAACATTACTTCCTCTGGAAAACTACTGCCACTGAAAGCAGAAAACTGTTGCTGTGAACCTGTCCTCAAGTAAGATTCTGATAGGGCACTAGCAATTATCTAAATATAGAATATTGTGGGCATCCTGCAAGCTTTAATGAGTGCAATAAACAGAGAAGCACAAACAGGCAATTAACCTCATTTTCTTTGCAAACAATGTCCAGAACAGTCTTTGTGCTATCATTTACTATATAAAAAACAAGTAAGTGCCGCTGGGTTTCTAAGATACAAACACTAGGTTTATCGATCAGCAAGATTATTTTTAAGTATCACATACAAGCTTGAGAAATGAGCACATGCAAACTTCATGAGGTTCAAAAAAGCCAAGTGCAAGGTCCTGCACCTGCACTGGGGCAACCCTCAGTATCAATACAGGCTGGACAGTAGGTGGATTTAGAGCAGATCTGTGGAGAAGGACTTGGGGTACTGATGGATGAAAAGCTGGACATGAGCCGTCAATGTGTGCTCACAGCCCAGAAAGCCAACCATATTCTGGGCTGCATCAAAAGAAGCATGGCCAGCAGGTCAAGAGAGGTGATGTTGCATCTCCACTCTGCTCTGGTGATACCCTACCTGGAATACTACATCCAGCTCTGGAGTCCTCAGCATAAGAATGATGTGGACCTGTTAAAGTGGGTCCAGAGGAGGGCCACAAAAATTATCAGAGGCATGGAATACCTTACCTATGAGGAAAGGCTGAGACAGCTGGGTATTTTTTTCAGCCTGGAGGAGAGAAGGCTGTGGGGAGAACTTACTGCAGGTTTTTAATACTTAAAAGGAGCTTATAAGAAAATGGGTAACAGACTTTTTGTAGGGCCTGTTGTGACAGGACAAGGAGTAATGGCTTTAAACTAAAGGAGGGTAGAATCAAACTAGATATAACAAAGAAAGTTTTTATGATGAGGATGATAAAATTGGAGCAGGTTGCCTAGAGAGGTGGTAGATACCTCATCCCTAGAAGTGTTCAAGGTCAGGCTGGACAGCACCCTGAGCAATTTGGTCTAGTTGAAGATGTGCCTGCTCACTGCAAAGGAGATTGGACTAGATGACCTTTAAAGGTTCTTTCCAACACAAATCATTCTATGATTCCTTGACAGATATAGACAAGTCCTAAGCAAATGTTCTTTAGCTGTCACAGGTGATAAGAGCAGTCCAAAAAAGACACAATGCTTTAAAAAAACCCTAGGTACCTCTCATGACACAGTAATGGAACCATTTAATTTAATCTTAATTTTAAAACAGAACAGATTTTTTTAAATGCATTAAGTCAGCATCATAAGTATTCATCCAAAACACAATGATGTTTATGATTGTAAACAACTTCAAAAAGCTGTAAAAATATATAACTGTATAAATAAACTGTATAATATAATAAACATAATAAATAAAATATAATAAATATATAAACTGCATAAATATATCGTATATAATATGCCACAAGGATGATCAGGGGACTGGAGCATCTCCCATACCAAGACAGGCTGGGAAAGTTGGGGCTGTTCATCCTGGGGAAGAGAAGGTTGCATGGAGACCTCATAGCAGCCTTCCAGTATCTGAAGGGGGCCGATAGGGATGCTGGGGAGGGGCTCTTCATTAGGGACTGTAGTGACAGGACAAGGGGTAACAGGTTCAAACTTAAACAGGGGAGGTTTAGATTGAATATAAGGAAGAAATTCTTTCCTGTTAGGGTGCTGAGATGCTGGAATGCGTTGCCCAGGGAGGTTGTGAATGCTCCATCCCTGGCGGTGTTCAAGGCCAGGTTGGATGAAGCCTTGGGTGGCCTGGTTTAGTGTGAGGTGTCCCTGCTTATGGCAGGGGGGTTGGAACTAGCTGATGTTAAGGTCCTTTCCAACCCTAACTATTCTATGATTCTATAACATATATATAAATATATATGTATAAATATATAACTAAGTATATAAAATGTATAAACATATAACTGTATAAATATAATCATAGAATATAAGTATAATGCATAAATATAATGCATAACTAACTTGTGAGACAGATAAAGAAGTTGCCTCGTTTGTAAATAGATGTTATATCTGTAGATCTTAAAACCTTATGAACTCCCAGATACTACTGCTGTTTCATAGCTGAGTTGTGCAACTATATATAAACTCATTCATCGTAACAGAATTTTTTCTTTCTCTCTTGCTGCTAATTGTGGGGGTTTAAAAGTTTTTTTGTTTTGTTTTTTTACTGTTAAAATTAAAGTTAGTCTCCATGTAGTTTATCAGATTGGTTGCAATAAACTCAAAAGAACAAAGCTTTCAACTTTGGTACACTGATATATCACTTAGAAGAAGTGAAAACTTCTTCACAGAAATCTCTTAGAGCAACTCAGCAGAGTGCTTAAGGAAAAACAGGTATTTTTGTTTTCATTTATTTGCACTATCTGGTCCTTCCAACAAAAAACTTGGAAGAAAGACAAGAATTAGTAACAAAAGCCCAGAACTTTCAGAAGCACAACTAAATCAAATAGCACTAAGTGACCAAGGAAAAGGTTTAGATTAATTTGACAGAAGTAACTGGTTGTCAAAGCAAAATTTTGATATGTATTTTTCTTAATAGAAAAAAACAGTGTGAGGAAAAAAGGATTGATACAAGGATACATTTGAATTTTGTCCATTTTAGTCAGAAATTTGGTTCCCAAATGTACATGTCAAAATGCCTCAGCAAGTGTCTTATTTTTCAAGGTAATGATCTCTGGGCACCTAGGGTTTTACCTCTAACATACCTACCATTATTTCATCATCTGTGAACATCTAAAGTTTTCTTTTCCTTGTTTCTACTACTGCTTCAGTCAGAATGTTTCTATCCTTACACTGATCCTACCATAGTCTATACCTAAACTGTCACTGCTGGAACAGGAATTAAAGCCAGATCTCCCACAGCCCACACAAAAACTTCAAACAGCAGACCCTGACTCATGCTGCTTCTGACCCCTCTTTGCTCCGCAAACTGGTCGTTCTTGGCTGTGCAAAGGAACAACTGATTTCATGTAGCTGCACAGATGCTGGGATGTCCCACTACATTATACACAACAGCTTTATGACAGTCTCTGTCCTAAGAGCTGCAAGCGAACCCTCTCTAGGTGAAAAAGAAGCTGAGCCCAGTAAAAGCCATAATCTCTCCCAGATACCAAAGATGTAGGTACCACCCCCACTCTCCACATTAACATAACACACATCTCTCCTCTGCTCCCAGCTCTTTAAAAGCAACAATAAGAACTGATCAGCACTTCAGAAGTGCTGTGGTACCTATCAGGTTGAGGACGGCAAATGAAGGAAGATTCCATCCTGAACACCCTTGACAATCTGAACAGAGATACTGATCTCCAGGGAGAAGAGGGATTTCAGACAAATCAGCTGTGCTTATTGTTTCCTACAGGCTACTTGTAGGAAGTCTCAGGCAGGTAAAGCAGGTGGTTATCCCACCTCCTTTAGACCTGACTCCAAGGCACTTATTTTTCACCAGGAACATACAAGGAGTAAAGAAATCATAATGTAGATTTCTGAATTTAGGTACCAGAACCTTTTTTTGAACCATAAAATTACTATTCACCAATATTCAACTATGAAATTTTACTTTACCTGGCAACTGCCATCTTCTACATGCAGTAGCTACAGATTTCACAAGCACGTTTTGGATCAGCGTCCAGGAGCCTCACCTCAGAGCGACAGGAGCCAGTGAGGAGGGAGCCTCAAGTCCTTGACAGGACCTGCCCAGGAGCCGGCAGCTCAGCTCACGCGGTCAGCTGACTCACCGGGGGTGGAAGCCTGGAGGCTGGGCGGCAGTTGTGAGTGGTTAAAGACCTGCCCAGGGAGCGCGAGCGACCAAGAGCGGATCGAGGCGGTTTGCACGGCAGTTGGCGCGGGCTGACCGCCTGCGCAGGAGGACTCGCCTGGAGCAAAGGAGAAGGAAGGACTGCTTGCTTGTGTGGAGAGACATAGATGGACCGATCGACCAGCTAAATCACGGTCACAATGTGATCACAGCTGTTGTGAGGAGTAACATAGGTACCCAGACTGAGCCTGCCTGCAGACATATGGCCGTGCAGGTCTCTGGCTGCAGAGAATGCCTGAGCTGGGCACCTGTACTGGAGGGAGCCAGTGACACCGCTTGTGTGCGGTGTGAGCAAATAATGGATCTGCTCAGGCGGGTGGTGGAACTGATGGAGGAAGTAGAAAGGCTGGGAGCCATCAGAGAATGTGAAAGGGAATTAGATTGGTGGAACCACGCCCTAAGGCAAGAGCAGAGGGAAGTGGTTGAACAGGTGATGGATCCCCATCCCTCCTACCATCGAGCTGAGGGAGAGAACTTAAGGGACAGGAAGGTATGGAAGGAGGTCCCTCCTCGGAGAAATAAACGAAAACCCTCGTAATCCCTTCCTCCCTCCCAGTTGCCCTTGAATAACAGGTATGAGGTCTTGGAAGTACAGGACCAGGTAAATAGAGATGGAGGGGTAGATCTATCTAGCGAGACACCCAGGGCTTATCACTCACCCCCACGCCTTAGAACTTATGTGACCAAGAAGAAAAGAAGAGTAATTGTGGTGGGTGACTCCCTTCTGAGGGGAACAGAAGGGCCCATTTGTCAACCAGATCCATCTCACAGGGAAGTCTGCTGCCTACCTGGGGCTCAGATTAGAGATGTTAAAAGGAAACTCTCTGATCTGGTGCAGCCCTCTGACTACTATCCGCTGCTGGTTTTTCAGGTTGGCAGGATGAAATTATTACAAGGGGAGTAAGGGCAATGAAGAGAGACTTCAGGGCCCTGGGAAAGCTGGTTAGAGGGTCTGGAGTGCAAGTGGTGTTTGCCTCCATACCTGTTATGAGCAAGGATGAAGGGATAAATAGGAAGAGTGTGTGGATTAAAGTATGGCTATGTGACTGGTGCCGAAGGCAGGGTTTTGGCTTTTTTCAATCATGGGCTGCTATATGAGACACCTGGTTTGCTGGTGGCAAGTGGGAGACAGCAGTCCCAGAAGGGGAAAAGGTTTTTGGGGCAGGAGTTAGCAAAGCTCATTGACAGGGCTTTAAACTAGATATGAAGGGGGAAGGGGAGATAACTGGGCCTGTTCGGGACAAGCCCAAGAGAAACATACCGGGGCTTGCAGGATGGCAGACTAGGGATGGCTCTCAATCTATTGTTTCATTTGAGGGATTGGATAGTTGTTTATACCCTGTCCCGCAGGGGAAAAAGGGTACTAGGGCAAGAGTTACCAGAGCTCACTCAGAGAGCTTTAGGTTAGATTCAAAGTGGGAGGGGGTTGTAGCTGGGTTTGAACTAGAGGGGCATTGTTCTAGTATTAATGTAGACCAGAAGGCCTCCTGCCTCCCAAGGGTGCCATTAGTGCGCTCTGCTCACTCCCTGAAATGCCATGCACACAGCATGGGGAATAAACAGGAGGAGTTAGAAGTCTGTGTGCGTTCTAAAGGTTATGATCTGGTGGCAATTACAGAGATGTGGTGGGACAGCTCACATGACTGGAATGTGGTCATGGATGGCTATGTCCTTTTTAGGAAAGATAGGTCGGCAAAGTGAGGTGGTGGAGTTGCTCTTTATGTGAGAGAGCGACTAGAATGTGTTGAGTTCTGTCCAGGAGCAGATGAGGAGCAAGTGGAAAGTCTGTGGGTACGAATTAAGGGGCAGGCTGGCATGGGTGATACGGTTGTGGGGGTCTATTACAGACCTCCTGATCAGGACAAAGGAGTTGATGAGGTTTTCTACAGGCAGCTAAAAGCAGCCTCACGACCGCATGCCTTGGTCCTCATGGGGGATTTTCACTACCCCGATTTTTGCTGGAAGACTTACATGGCCAATCATTCACAGTCTGGGAGGCTCCTCCAGCACATTGATGATAACTTCTTAATGCAAATGGTGGACAAAACTACTAGGAGAGGAGCGCTGCTGGATCTAGTGCTCACCAAGAAGGAGGGTCTGGTTGAAGCAGTGATGGTCAATGGCAGCCTTGGCTGCAGTGACCATGAGATGGTGGAGTTTAGGATGCTGTGTGGGAGGAATAGAATACCTAGCAAGGCAACAATTCTGGATTTCTGAAGGGCAGACTTTGGCCTCTTCAATCGATTGCTAAGGGAAGTCTCATGGCAAAGGGGCACAAGATAGTTGGTCAGCACTCAAGGACCACTTCTTCCAAGCTCAGCATCAAAGCATCCCAATGGGTAGGAAATCAAGTAAGGGAGCCAGGAGACCGGCATGGTTGAACAAGGAACTGCTGGGCAAACTCAGGTGGAAAAAGAGAATCTAAGGACTATGGAAGGAGGGGCTGGCCACTTGGGAGGAATATAGGACAGTTGTTAGAGGATGCAGGGAGGCAATTAGGACAGCTAAGGCCTCCTTGGAACTTAATCTTGCAAGTCAGTTTAAGGATAATAGAAAAGGCTTCTTCAAATACATAGCAGGTAAAACTAACACAAGAGGTAATATAGGCCCACTGCTGAATAAGGTGGGTGCCCTGGAGACAGAGGATATAAAGAAGGTGGAGGTGCTGAATGCCTTCTTTGCCTCTGTCTTTATTCCTGCGGATTCTCCCCAGGGGCCCCAAATACCTAGCCCCAGAAGGAGTCAGAATAAAGGAGGAGTTTGCTTTGGTAGATGAAGATTGGGTTAGGGATCAGTTAAGCAATATGGACATCCATAAATTGATGGGTCCATATGGAATACACCCACGGGTACTGAGGGAGCTGGCAAGGTCATTGCTAGGCCACTCTCCATCATCTTTGGTAAGTCGTGGGAAACAGGAGAGGTGTGTGAGGATTGGAGGATGGCAAACGTCACGCCAGTCTATAAGAAAGGCAAGAAAGAGGACCCGGGTAATTATAGGCCGGTCAGCCTTACCTCCATCCCTGGAAAGGTGATGGAACAACTTGTTCTTGACACCATCTCTAGACATATCAAGGATGAGGGGGTCATTAAGAGCAGCCAACATGGTTTTACCAAGGGGAGGTCATGTTTGACCAACCTTATAGCCTCCTATAAGGAGGTAACTAGGTGGTTGGACGATGGTAGAGCGGTAGATGTGGTCTTTCTTGATTTCAGTAAGGCATTTGATACTGTCTCCCACAGAATCCTCATAGATAGGCTAAGGAAGTGTGCGCTTGATGATCAGGTATTGAGGTAGATGAGGACTGGTTGAAAGGAAGAAGGCAGAGAGTTGTGGTCAATGGGGCAGAATCAAGCTGGAGGTCTGTGACCAGTGGAGTCCCTCAGGGGTCGGTGCTGGGACTGGTGCTGTTTAATATTTTCATCAATGACCTGGATGAGGGAACTGAGTGTACCCTCATCAACTTTGCTGATGATACTGAACTGGGAGGAGTGGCTGACACACCAGAAGGCTGTGTCACCATTCAGTGAGACCTGGACAGGCTGGAGAGTTGGGCGGGGAAAAACTTGATGAAATTCAACAAGGGCAAGTACAGAGTCTTGCACCTGGGGAAGAACAACCCCATGCACCAGTACAGGTTGGGGGTTGACCTGCTGGAAAGTAGTGAAGGGGAAAGGGATCTGGGGGTACTGCTGGATGGGAGGATGACCATGAGCCAGCAATGTGCCCTTGTGGCCGAGAAGGCCAATGGCATCCTAGGGTGCATTAGAAAGGGTGCGGTTAGTAGGTCAAGAGAGGTTCTCCTCCCCCTCTGCTCTGCTGAGGCCGCATCTGGAATATTGTGTCCAGTTCTGGGCCCCTCAGTTCAAGAAGAACAGGGAATTGCTTGAAAGAGTCCAGCGTAGAGCCACGAAGATGATTAAGGGAGTGGAACATCTCCCTTATGAGGAGAGGCTGAAGGAGCTGGATCTCTTTAGCTTGGAGAAGACGAGACTGAGGGTGACCTCATCAATGTTTACAAATATGTAAAGGGTGAGTGTCAGGATGATGGAGCTTGGTTCTTTTCAGTGATGTCCAGTGATAGGACAAGGGGCAGTGGGTGTAAACTGGACCATAGGAGGCTCCATGTGAACATCAGGAGAAACTTCTTTACTATGAGAGTGACAGAGCACTGGAACAGGTTGCCCAGGGGGTTTGTGGAGTCTCCTACGTTGGAGATATTCAACGCCTGCCTGACAAGTTCCTGTGTGATGTAATTTAGGTTACCCTGCTCTCGCAGGGGGGTTGGACTAGATGATCTTTCGAGGTCCCTTCCAACCCTTAGGATTCTGTGATTCTGTGATTTTTTTCTCCTAAAGTCTACGTCATCTGTTTAGTCCTAAACTGTCACAAAATAGGATTGTTACCCACCTTTGAAAAAGGAAATGCACAAGTGACTTCTATTTTACTCCAAATTATAATACAGAAACCAGAAAAAAAGTGGTCTTTAGCTATGTCAAACAATGAAAATATAGACCATGTATTACTGTAAGCACAACACAACAGAAGTTCGATAATTTAATTTTTCAAAAACTGCAACTTATTGACTCTATAGATGTCCCAATAGGATACCATAAAATCATAATAACTGATATCCCATAATAATCTTTAACACCACAGTGTAAATGTAGAAAACCACTATGTAACTCACAAGAAGAGGCTCTTAGTGGAAAGAACTGGCTACACAAGCAGGAGTCAGATGACCCAGATTCAACCCAACAATTTTACTGACTCAGGGCTTACCTACCCAGGGAAAAAAACCCATAATAGCTTTTCCTACAGACACTATGATGCCATTAGTCCTAAACTTTCTTTGTTCATGTAATTTAGTTCACTTCAGAATTTAACTGAATACAGCATAGAATATATACTATGTTTGAATTTCATATGACAGCTTATTTTGCAACAGGTTCAGTGTGTAAACAAGATTTGATGATAAAACTCAAAATAATCAGTATATCACTTTGTGCTTTGATTTATTCAGAGGACAAATGGCAATAATTTATAAACCAGAATAGCATTTTCAATCTGCAACTACTGAAGAACTATGTCTAGATCCTCAGATACTGTCATACGTATCTAACACAGACATGTAATTGGCAATTTTTTTTTCTTAATTGCTTAATGATTATGTAAAACACTATTTTCTGGCTTCTATTACTCAGCAGCTCAAAGAAACATTAGCTAGTGCCAGAGACAGAAGAATTTAGAAATACTTCTTGAACAAGAAGGCAGAAAATTGGTTTCCCTTATAAAAAAATTAAAGAAGCTGCCTCTATGTATGCACAAAATCATTTGTTAAATTGTACGTTAGAGTGCAGTCAATTAATACACTGCATTTAGAAATTCTCTTAGATTTCACTTATCCATTTTTATGAAGCATCTCTGAATTATAATTTAAACGGAAAACAATTCATAAGTGAATATATAAAAAAATTTGCTCCATCTATATAACACAGGGAAACATAAATGAGCAATTATGTCTTACAGTTGATCAAAATATAAATTTAACTCATGAAGGTGCTTAATTTCCACCTGACTTCAATGTTTTAAAGCTACTTTAAGTCTTGCTACTTATTTATGTTTGTAGTGGACTGATAAGCAAAAACTGAATGTTTTCTAACATCCCTGTATTTTAGTAATCAAATTGTACACATGCTTGTTTGTGCGGACAAAAGCTAAGCCTTCTTGAGTCTGAAGAGTTAAGTTTTCAATGGAAACTACAACAGAAAAAGATGAGGTAGTATTGTCTGACGGAATTAAGATGAAATTTATCAACTACTGAATATCACAAATAAAATAGCACTGCTAAAATTATTAAAGGCAAATATTTTTATTGAGGGCTTGTAATACTCCTGCACAGAATTTTGAATCTTGAAGTCTTACACAGCCTTGGGAGACATGGTTTAGTGCAAGGCCCATGGCAGGGGGGTTGGAACTAGATGATCTTAAGGTCCTTTCCAACCCTAACTATTCTATGATTTTATGATTCTATAATAGCCCTACTCATTAAATTTCTTCACAGTAGCTCATATGGAGCTATGCTTTAAATTTGTGATGTACAGTGCTGACTGATAGTGCAGGGATGGTTTAGTTACTGCTGAGAAGTGCATACACAGAGCCAAAATATTTTTCTGTTCCTCACACCACCTGATCAGCAAGCAGCTAAGGGTTCACAATGAACTGGGAGGGGACACAGCAGGGACAGCTGACCCCAACTGACCCTAGGGATACCATATGGCTTCATGCTCAGCATGTAAAGATTGGGAAGAAGGAGAAAGGGGGGGACATTCAGAGTTGCAGTACTTGTCTTCTCAAGTAACAATTACACATCATGAAGCCCTGCCTCTGACAAACATAATATGACAAAGCACTGCAATTTGCAAATTACATTATTTTAGAAATTCTTCACTTATTATCTTAGAATCATAGAATAGTTGGGGTTGGAAGGGACCTTAAGATCATCTAGTTCCAACCCCCCTGCCATAAGCAGGGACACCTCACACTAAACCATGTCACTCAATGCTTCATTCAATCTGGCCTTGAACACTGCCAGGGATGGAGCACTCACAATCTCTTGTAACAGTGTTTCTCATATGTTTTGCTCCTTTCAGTAAAAGTTATTTTTCACATAAAACATTTAGGTCTACCTCACAAAATGGTTAAATTAGTTTTGCCTTTATATCTTGTAAAGTTTCAACGTGGCATACTAGATGCAAGAAGAATCAGTGTATTTTTAGGAAACTGTTTCTTTGTCTCCTGTAAGGATTTCAAATATTTGACAATTAATACCAAACAAATTTCCATTTTATCTAAAATACATTTAAAATGCAGTCTTGTGAGTGAGTGAACAGTCTGCTTGTATTTGTGGACTGCTTCCAGGAAGCTACCTCCTCCCCCTTCCCTTAACACTATCCTACAGACACTTTAAAATGTCACAGCAGTCTTTCCCTTTTGCACCAAAATTAGACTGATCACTGCTACCACTTACTGAGATTGCCTACTTAGCAATAGTAACAGTCACATGTTCAAGTCTGCCCTCACTACAACAAAATTTGTGGCCATCCCCTCTTGCTTTCAAAGTTTGTTTTTAAAATCCCAAACATAGATACAGATACAGTGTTTGTTTATTGCTAGGGTAAGGCTAATAGCTTTTCCTTACCACAATCTCAGTTCTTCCTTCAAAAAAGAAGGATAAGCAGAAGGAGGAAGAAGTTGTGATTCTACAGCAGCCTGAAACTCTTGGTTGCAATATTGTTTCACTTTTTTTAATGCTACCAGATCTTCATATTCACTGACTATCTTACTGGCACCATCATTAGACCAGGCTATCAAGGCTTTAGACAGTCCCTTCAAATAGTGATGAATGTTCCTAGTATTCCATATGTTTTGTGACATTTGAGACACCAAAGTACTGCATTTAATCAGTGCAATATGCTTCAGTGGTTCTCATCCTCACACAATCTCAAAGTCAAAAAAGCAACAAAACAACCTCCCCCCAAATCCTTTTAAATGTGATACTTTATCACAGTTGCCAGCATAAATTTTCCATTAGTGACAGCTCAGTTTTTCTTCCAAATCCACATATGTACCACTTTAAAATATTCATTCCATTTATGGAACACATAGAATTATGCAGTGAGTTATAGTATGTGAACACTCATAGCTGGATTTAAAACATGTGAATGAATTTCCTTGAAACGTGTGGAACACTCCTGAGAGATTTTTTTTTCATGATCCACAGACAGTATCTCCTAAGTAGTTTAATAAAATTTCATTTAGTTAGCTCTTTGGAAGATGTATTTGAGTCTTACTAAGTATATTTTACTATTGATGTCAAAACACTATTTGCTTAACTCTTTCTATTAACATCTCATATAAATTTCAATTCCAAAACCAGAAAAGCTAGGCACATTTGTTTCCAAATCACTTACTGCTGATTATTCATTATCTCTTCAGTATTATAGGTTTTCCTAGTTTATTTCTATTCTTTATATATATTATAACCCTAACTATTCTATGATTCTATATAAAAATATTAGAAAATGCTAGTCCTGCTAACATGAGGGATTTTTAACTTTGAAAAGATGAACATGAAAGCACAGCACCTTTCAAAATTTAAAAAAAAAAAAAAATCATAATACTTTAATGTTCCTTACAGGACTTGAGACCTTAGAGGACTGCATAATGTAAAACCTGTTTCCCCACCTACAGTCACATTTGGAAGTCTCAGTCCATTAATCAGGCATTTCTCGATACTTAAGGCAAAAATAAGACCACAGGAAACTGGAACAACACTCAATCCCTTTGTCTCGTAACTAGTGAATAGAAGCACAAGAAAAATAATAAAATAATTTAGTTTAAACATGAAATAAAGAGAAATGGTAAAAAAAAAAAAAATTCTTTATCTCCAACCTGACCTTTACTTCCCAACTCTGGTCAAGTGGTAACCATCAGTTGTGGAAGTAATGGATGTGTCTGGGTTATGATGGATGCATCCAACCATCCAACTTAATTCCTCAGCTCCTGGGAGACAAGTAACAACACAATAGCCAAATGCTAACCTTAGGAAGTGCACCACCCCGCCCAACCATAGTCCTGGTCAAGGTCTGAAACAAGGTAAGTTTCCTTCAGTATGCAAAAATGTCTATGAGTCAATTACCTTACTCCATAAACAGTGGACAGGCCAGGGCCAATGGGGCTCTTCTGCACAGCACTGGGCACGCCACAATCTCTCCTTGAGTAGGGATACCTCTCAAGGTTACTCCTCGAGGCTGAGAGATGCCTTGCCACAAGGTTCTTGGTAAGTGATGCTGCACTTTGAAATCTAGGCTAAGGGATATAAAGGTCTGATTGCACATACATAATTCTTTAGACATAAGCTGCTGACCAAGTCTGAGACTAAGTCTGGTCCAGGTGTAACTAGACTCCTCTCAGAGAAAGAATTCAGAATGCAAGTGGATCCTTTCTGAACCAAAACTGCACACACTGCTCCTACTGGGATTTCGAGAGAGCAGAATAGAAGGGCAAGATCACCTCCTCTCATGCTTCTTTAGATGCAGCCCAGCATACATCCAGTAAAGTTTGCTTTATTACATTCATTAGATTAGATTTATTAGGATTTACTAGATTTACCATTATCTATGCAATAAACACATCCAAGTACTAGCAACGCAATCTATACTTGGCAGACTTGAAAATAGTAACCATTTGTCTTTAAATACAATTTCTAAAGGACTTGTTCCAGGAGAAGTATACTATATGAATGAGTAAAAATAAAAGACTAAAAATTGATTATTTTTGGATGATACTGTAAAAATAATGTAAGAATATTGTACTGAGCAGTAAGCAAGCCTGGGCAATATAAGGAAATTAAAACTAGAAAACTGTAATTGAAAACAGCTGATTTACAAGTGATTTTGTCTTACATAGTAACTGCTATAGTACCATAAAAAGCTAGAGGTGCTAGTAAACATTGAGTCCAATATAACTGTACAACAGAATATAGCAATCAAAGTGCTAACCACTCCTAAGGGTATCCCATCACAGGCCTCCAATGTGAACCTGTCTGTGGTATAATAACTGGTATAATTCAGTTTAAATTATGGCAGCCAGTTTGGCTACCTGAACACCATTAAAAAAATACAGAGAGAAATTAGAAGTAATTTGGAGAACAGCTACTAAAATTATGAGAGTTGAAGGACGAAGCCTTGGGTGGCGTGGCATGGCTTAGTGTGAGGTGTCCCTGCTTATGGCAGGGGGGTTGGAACTAGATGATCTTAAGGTCCTTTCCAACCCTAACTATTCTATGATTCTAAAGAACTGAGTTTTGTGTAAAGGCTAGGAAGGTAAAAAGACAGTAGAAGACAATGTGGCATCACAGAAAGGACTAAACTAACACAATAGCTTCAGCAATCCAGTGTGCAACCTTGGGCATATTTCCCTCCTCTGTGCTCTCCACCTCCCTTTTCTCCTATTTTTTTGGCAATCTGAATATCTGTATAGATGTGGACAGACACTGAACTCATTCTGTCTGTGTTGCATGACAGCTGAGTAGGAATCACCTCCAACCGGAAAGAGATTTAGTGAGACTGTGGTGGAGTGTCCAAGCTAACAAAGCATGTTGTCATCTTCTCTTTTTATTTACAGTCTCTATGGCCAAACTGGAACATAATGCTTAGTTTTGTAATGTAAATAGAAATATTTCTAACATCAGCAAAATGACAGCAAAAATAAATGTATCAAAATACCCATAGACAGTAATCTTCATCTGTCTATATGGAGGGACTGTAGTCAAAGAAACATTACATGTGACAGTGTTATCATCAATACACATCTTTGGAAGAGGCCTTAAACACAGCCCCAGTCTGCAGTTCAGAAAACAATCTATCGGGGAGTATATTTTCCAACTAGTATTGCGTGTGCTATCATTTATTTTGGACACTCCAGCATTCAGCTGTAACAGTCCTTGACATACTACAGGTCTTGCAGACAGAATCAGGCAGTGGTGATATTACCTAACTCAAAACCATACTGTGCCAGCTAAAAGAAAGTCTAGTTTAAGCTTCAAAGATCATAGGTTCTGGTAAACATTTTTATGACTAGCGAAATCCAAGCTCAATGCTGCCATGGCTATACCTTTACCAGTACTGATGCGGTTTTTTTTCAAATTAGGTTGCACATTAGATTTGATTTGCCTTAGTGTCTTATCTCTGTCATGATCTGGATGAAGGTATTGAGTGCACCGTCAGCACACTTGCAGAAGACACTAAGTTGGGCAGAAGTGTTGATCTGCTGGAGGACTGGAAGTCTCTACATGGGGATCTGGACAGGCTGGATTGATGAGCTGTGGCCAGTGGTATGAGGTTTAGTAAGGCAAAATGCCAGGTCCTGCACTTGGGTCACAACAACCCCATGCAACGCTACAGTGCCTAGTGGAAAAGCTGCCTGGAGGAGAAGAACCTAGGAGTGTTGATCAACAACTGTCTGCACGTGAGCCAATTTGTGCCCAGGTGGGCAAAGAGGCCAATAGCACCCTGGCTTGTATCAGCAATCAGTGTGGCCAGGAGGACAACAGTGATCATCCCCCTCTGCTCAGCACTGGTGAGGATGCACTTGAATACTGTATTCAGTTCTTGGCTGCTCACTACAAGAAAGATATTGAGGTGTTGAAGCATGTCCATAGAAGAGCTGTGAAGACAGTGAAGGGTATACAGAACAAGTTCTGTGATAAATGGCTGAGCGAACTGGGATTGCTTAGTCTGGAGAAAAGGAGGCTGAGGGAAGACCTTATCACTCTCTACAACTACCTGAAAGGAGGTTGTAGAAAGGTGTGTGTCAGTCTGTTCTCCTAAGTAACAAGTGACAGGACAAGAGGAACTGGCCTCAAGTTACACCAGGGGAGGTTTAGACTGAATATTAGGAAAACAGTTCTTCACTGAAAGGGTTGTCAAGCACTGGAGCAGGCTGCCCAGGGAAGCTGTGGAGTCAGCATCCCTGGGAGATACAAATGTAAGCGCAGATGTGGCACTTAGGGACATGGTTTAGTGGTGGACTTGGTAGTGTTAGGTTAACAGTGGGACTTGACCTTAAAGGTCTTTTCCACCTAAATGATTCCATGATTCCAAGACCATTCTCTTTCCAGTTGTTTCTGTGTATTTCTCAAATGTATTTGTTATCTTTCATTAATGACTACTTTCATGTCCTCAAATTACAGAAAATTCAAGGAGTTTCTGTTTCCTTTCATGAGCTGGAGAACCTCTGCCCTTATTTCTGCAAATCTGGTCTTTGAAATGCGGCTCTTATCTAATAAATCATGTAGAAATTGCTCCTTTGCTAATTAGCACAAGTTGGATGGCTAGGAAAATATTAACAGACTGCATGCAAAGCCTTTGCATTCTGACAATTATGCTAATGTTCTATGATGCATTTTTCTTACTTTCTTTTTAATTGTGGAGACACAGAACACAGTCCTGTGAACATCCAAAATTGATGGCACTTATTATGAAACTGAACACTGGGCTCCTTTCCGACTTCTAAGTTTTTATGCTGCCAGTATTTTTTGTTTTGTTTTGTTTTTTAAACAGCTGTCTCTAGAGACTCATAGGCATGAGCAACTCTAGAAAAGATCCTCTCTTCCAATACTTGGCTCCGTAATTTAAAAGATGCAGCCAGCATCCTCTCCCTGCAGACATTCACTGAGGAAAATGGGAAGACTCCTATGAGTCATGGTACAGTGAAGGCTAAGCCAGCCAGCCTTCCTTCACTTAATTCATAAAATTTGTGATGAGAAATGTAGTTGCCATCTGCACAGCATGCAGATTATATACAGATTTGCATCATGCATACCTATGAAGGGCAGAAGCCAAAACTCATCATAACTGCTTATGTATGAAATCTGTAAAAAATTGTGATGTTTGTGTGCAATGCTATGTATAAACACAATGCTTAAAAATGAGATCTCAGAAATCAAAATTCACAGAAGAGTGATGATCATGAAGCTGTTGATCATTAAGCCATGCACTTCTATTTTCACTCTATGTGTCAGAATTTCAAGGCTCTGCTCCTCTGTTGATCTATTTGTATATTTTGTCAAATCTCTTAATTATTAGGATTTATTTCTTTTGCAGAGTTAAGTCTGGCTGCTGCTCAGCTGCACTGCAAGTGTCATTTGTACTCGTCCAACAGTACCTGGGCCAAAGACAGCAAAATACCCAGGCTCAGTGCCTTGTTCTGAGGTACAGGCAAACTTATGCAGAAGAGGAGCTAACAAAGTGTTAGTTCTAAATTTGTCCCTGTAATTCCCTGCCTATGCCCAGAAATCCCACCTAATCCCAACAAGATTTTTTGGGGTAAGAACTAGTGGTTACAATTCCAAAAATGCTACAGCCTGAGTGCAGCATTAGTGTGGATGCCATACTTAATCTTATCTTTAAATTGTGCTTAGGCTCAATATTTAAACCCCGTGAAGCAATGCAGACAGGTAACTGCGTTACTTGCCCGCAAACCAATTTTTACAATTATTACTGACTTCACATTGAAACACTTGGAAAAGTAAAGGATTGCACCCACCCTGCTCTGCCTACTGGTACATCAGCCACAGCACCTGCCCACCTGTCCAGATCACAACATGCCTCAATGCAAAACTGCCTTCAGTTGGACATTTTAAGCTAAACTGCTGGGGAAATCTCCGGCATTGTCAAAATACAGCACTGATGTGACTGCTGTACGTTCTGTGCTACCAGTTCTGCTGCAACAAACAGCAACTTCCAAAAGAAGTCTGTTAATATCCAAGAGCTATAACATTTTACAAAGGTGCAGTCGCATTTACCCTAGCTTGTCTATCAAAGCACATATTACTATGAAGGCTTAAGTGCAAACTCTTCTCTCCTTCAGGTAGCCATGACATAGACAAATAGCCTTTAAAAAAACAATCAGAAAGTGAATCTAGAAGCCTTTTTTCAGCAAATTGAACAAAGCATTATAGAAAATTAAAGTATCAAAAAGCCTACAAGCTTACCTAAGCTTATTAATCTTACACTTCAATACAGCTTATGTAATATAGGCTTTCCTTTGAGTTATGGAAACATAAATGATTGAGTCCAGATTTTTGTAGAAGATACCTGTCACTGGAGATTGCTCACCTTAGGGGACACACTGTTTTCAGAAAGACCAACCCTTCCAGGCAAAGCAGAACTCACTTTTTATATGTGGTGATGGCTACTAATTACTAGGCTTAGACGTGAAGTCATTCTACTGTCTCAAAGTAGTTTTCCATCAGGCAGTCCAACAAGGCCCAAATGGGTCATTTCCTCTGACTGACAGTTATGCTGTAGTATTTACAACTTGCAGCAGAGCAAACACCAACTACCTCTTCTCTCTTTCCACCTTTCGTTTCTAGACATGATGCCAGCAACACAGCTACATCCCTACTCTCAGAACTGATAATCATTTTCAGATGTTCATACAGAAAACTATTACAGGACCAACCATATTTGTATGTTTTCTTTTTCCTAGTAGCATTATAGTGACTTCCACTATTTCAAAAGCAACATACTTCTGCCATTTAGCTAGAACATCCTTTCCATTTATTATGACTTGGAGGGCAAACAATTGCAACTTCATTGTTCCTCAGACTGAAGGTTCCTAATCCATGAGTAAAAGACCTTCTGCAATAGATTATAGCTATGTCTTGAGATCATTATTTTATATGTATCTTTAGCCTGGGATAGCTATTATTTTTGTTATATTGAACTATGTACAAAAGCTAATGTTTACTGTTGTCAAAAAACATTATGTTCTTTCAGAAGATGAGAAAGCTTAAGCCACTACTGTTACTAAACTTTTGGGATAATCACTACACATTAGCACTTTAATTAACAACTAAACTTGACTTAAAGACTTCATACCTGTGAACCTAAGGTCTAATTTTCAAAATGGCAAAAAAGACCTCAGTGCACAAGTCTCACTGAAACTGAAGAATCAATCAGGAACCCAAACCTTCTCAACATGTGCCTAACTTTAACAACCTTTCACCTTAGCACACTCATCATCAAATCTGCCATCAACATACACTGCAGCAACCAAATCTGCACCAGACTGAAAAATGTAAAACATGCCTCTTCACAGCAGAGATGAACACCTGACATAACAGAGACATCAAATAGATGTATCCCATGCATGCATGCATGCACATATAGGGCACCAAATACTGTTATGAAACTGTGTAAGTCAAACTGAACAGATCTTCTAAGACGAGAATGAACTCGTATGTGAAAACAGCAAAAGACAGGACATGCAGTTAATGGAAGAACAGTTTCCACAAAACAGTTATTACATTTCTGACCACTCAACCTCTTTCTCAGCAGTCTTACCAAATACCTCCAGAAGATAAGCTTAGGAACTAAAAGTTACAGCTTTGCCAGATACTAAAAATCACAGACCTAACAATGACACATTATTATTTCCCTCACATCCTCAACTCAGATAACTCCTCCATGTTCCACAGGTAGTAATTATCTGTCTCTTTTCATCCCACAGAGCTAACAACATGAATATCTCCACCCTTGCTAGCAGCTTCTACTGTCCCAGAGGTAAAAAACCCTACCATTGTTTCTCAAACTGTATATTAAATGAACATAATTAAATTAAACAGAACAACTATTTTCAGAATGCAGGGTTTTATTTCAGTTTAAAAGAAATGCTTTCGTACCCACGAACTGGTTTATTTTTCCAGTGTCACTTGCTCATGCATCACTCTCATGCACACAAACACATATAATGAAAACTTACAAATATATATTTGCACATTATAATATATGTATGTATGTACATGCATTTTTATGTATTTCACATATATATACATCTGTAAACCCTATTAATTAATTAATTTTCATAAAAACCTTGCTTTACAAAATCATTAAGATGTTTTCAAAGCTTACGTTATCAAACCTCACAAGCACATACTGGTTTGATTAGGCAAGAAGAGATAAAGACCATAAAAAATAGGGACTGTGAAAAATAAAGGCCTCATCTCACCACCACCTCCCTTACTCCGGGGGAGGACATCACTATTTTAGACTATTCTTAATACAGATTTGCCTCATGTATCTTAAACTTCCAGAAACCCAGATGCCCCAAAATTTGCAGCTGTGTCATATATGAAGAGTTTTCTTGTCCCAAGTCTTCAGTGTTATAATGTATGCTGATTGTTTTTCTTCTACTTGTTATTATTTGGGAAAAAGAATCTTTTATACATTAGAAGGCTTTTTTTTTTTTTTTTTTTTTTTACTAAAA
>NDXB01016256.1:71145-91682 GCA_002631895.1 Agapornis roseicollis
TTTTTTTTTTTTTTTTTGCAATATTATTGATACACACACATACACACACACAAAACTCTCCACTTTTCTGTTCAGTATTAACAAACCATCTTTTGTCCTTATAATATCTGGTGCTGGTTATTGTCTTTCTTCTCTAGACATTCTCAAATTAATCTATTTCTTTCTTTAAGAAGACCAGGCAAAATATTTCTGTGACATCCCACCCACTGAAGGAAGCTCAGCAGCAACACCCATGAGTTGCAGATGATGTTCCTGTTTGCGTGCCTCATGATTATTTGCCCTTTTTTATGCAAAGGAATCACATAATTAATTTCAGTTTATGGTCTGTTCTAACACCAAGATATATCTACACACTACTGCTACCTACACACTGATTTCCCATTTTGTACATAAACATTTGATTTCTCATTTCTAATTTGTAATAGTTAGCATTTGCGTTTATTGAACTTCCATCTACTGATTGCAAAGTGTTCTTCCAATCTCTCAATCTCATTTTTAATCTTACACTAAGAAGTGTTTTGAACTCTTCCCATCTCCACACTATCAACAAAATTTAAAAAATGCTTTCTATTCCAAACAGAGGATCTTTTTTACCATTCTCTAGTTGCATTTAATTATACCGGTGGATCAAATGGAATATAGAGTCCTCTAAATTTAATACATTTTGTGATCATGGTTGAGTAAACTAATTTCGAAAGCACAGATTATGGCAAAGAAAAGAAACAGCTACAACTTTCTGACATAACCCCTGATAAAGACAAAATGCCTCAATAATAACAAACAAAACCAAAACCAAAACACAGCCCACATCACCACCTCCCAAATAAAACAGAAATGCAAAGTGTTTCCTTCACTGCATAGTTCCTTGAACATGAAGGAATACATACTCTCTACAGGAAATCCTACAAATCTATCACCAAATCCACAATTATGTGTCAAAAAAACCCTCCAAAATAGATTTTTAAAGAACTTTGTATTACCTTCAAATTTTCAAGTACATAATTAGAAATGTATAGATGTGAACAGATTATCACAACATTTCTGAAAAGTATCTACTGAGTTCTATGAGCTTTTCTTAGTAAGAAAAAAACAAATATGTATTTTTCTATTTTTAAAAAGGTACATGATAGTTTCGCACAGACTTGTATTTCTTTCATAATCTCACAGTTCCAAGCAGTGCAGGGATAGAAGAAGAGATAGCGACAGGAGGTAATCCATGAGGGACAACTGTCAACCATATCACCTCTAAGAAAGAGAATGTTGATGCAGAAATGCCAGCAGGAAAAAGTGGTAGTGTAACAATTGGAGAAAGAAATTTAGAAAATAAAACGTATGGTAAACAATTTTTGAACCATGCAGGGCAAAGGATGGAGAACAGAGAAGTATATCAAATATCAAAGAAATGCATATAAATACTCCCAGAAATGCTGTCTTCTCAATTAGTGCAGTAAACAGTAATAAACACTCCTCTACCGTAAATCGTGTTCAACTCTTACAGTAAATGGTAGTATCTTTGGTTCGAATCTCCCAAAACACCATTCAAATATGATTTGATTATCTTTACTAAATCTCTATAAGGTAACTATAGTTTGTACCACTTCATAAATGTATTGACAGAGACAGTGTAACTTGTTCACCGTCTCACACAATGAATGTGGCAGGATGAAACTATTTCAAATCCCAACCCTCTTCATCATCTGAAATATCATCCTTCCTCTCCACTTTTCCAAGCATTTCCTGAAGATTGGCACTGTCAACACGTACAGCAGAAAATTCTTTTTTCATGATGAGCCCTCAACTGTGCCACTAGATATGCAAACAAAGTAATACAATCCACCTCTTTTGGAACAAGAAAATTCATTTATGGGTGGATAACTGAAGCTTGACAGTATCAAAAACAGATGCATATATGTTCTTCCAGTTTTACTATGCATAAGCCAAATGGATTCCAGACCCCCCAGCTCATATTCATGGCAAAATGTAAGTTAACTCAATCAACAGTAGAATTAATTGCTTAAGAGCAATTCACTGACATTGATCTTTGGCAGTCACCTTTGAACTTCTTCCAATAGCAATTTTTTTTAGTTGCTAAGCTGAAGAAGAGGAGGGTTCAAAGGTTTCAATGTTAAGCATTACTATAAATGATGCATTCTGTTACCACTGAATGAAACTGTTCTAGAATTAACAGTTCAAGAATTCCACAAGAAGGAAAAAAATCTGTTCCACCACAGGGACCCATAAAGCAGTTAATACATAGAAATATATCAATACAGAAAATCCTACCAGTATGAAGAAGCAATAAGTAAACAAACAGTTTTCTAGGAAACTCATGTCGTACTTTTGATGGGTCATTGATTCTTAACACTTCTCCATAAATCAGCATGCACTTACAAAGTAAAGCCCCATCTATTGCCTTTAAAACTGGAAACTGGAACAATAGGCTGACACACGCTTACACCTACACAAACACATGGATTTTTCCACTGCCACCACGCACTGAGAAGGGTGCAGTGATCAGCTGTTGCTTGGAAAGGAGCTAGTGCTGCAGTGCAGTGCAGTGCAGCAAATGAAAGCTGCCACTTTAATGTTTTGAAGCTGTGGCTTCTGATTGTTAGGATGGATTAAGATATGCTACATGTCTCTCTCAAACCCATTCTGGGATTCTGGTAAGCTTTCCTAGCCCTCTTGATTGAAAAAGTAAAGAAAGAAAAAGGGAAAGTGTAGAGTCTAACTGGTAAAATGCTATTTCTGTCTGCCTCCGGAGAGCACAAAGTATTTCTCCATGTTAATTTACCCTTGGAAACGCAGACTGAGGAAGCACTACTATTGCCCAGTGCAGGACTTAACCTAACTGGGAGAGATTTCCTAGTTTTGAGGATTTCTGAGATTTCAATATTATTCGTATTTTGAATCAAAATTTCAAACCAAAGCTCCTTCTTTACAAACAAGATGTAGGAGCTATGTAAGTATTGGAAAACTGGGAAAACCAGCATGGTTCATAGAAGAGATAAACTTTGGCTTGAAAATCAGCTATAAGCCATCAGTTAGTGCATTTAGGATATATTTTTACATACTAGTTTCTTCTCTGCACAATGCTATAATTAAATATTTTTAAGATAGTATATGTATTTGCTTCTTAAGATATAATAACAATGGAAGTCACACCAGGAGTGTTAAAGGTTTATGAGAATCATTTGTCCTGAACCTGAAAAAGTATTTCAGAATACTCAAGAAAAATAATACTATTTCAAGAACTCCCCCAAAATTTCTATACTGCCCCCCCCACCCCGAAAGACTGAGCCCCAATTCATGACTCTTTTTCTTTACATAAGATTAAATTGTTCTAAGAGAAGGATTAGTCTATATTCTGACTTTTAGCTCTGCTCATCTCATCGACCACTATGTATGTACAATGACTTCAAGTTGAAAAAATAAGATTTTATTGCACTCTAATATGCACCTATCTCTGGCTGCTACACAGGAAACTCTACAAACCCACTGTCCACCTTTCAGTCCAACAAAATGGGACTGTAGTGACAGGACAAGGGGTAACGGGTTCAAACTTAAACAGGAGAGGTTTAGATTGGATATAAGGAAGAAATTCTTTCTTGTGAGGGTGGTGAGGTACTGGAATGGGTTGCCCAAGGAAGTTGTGAATGCTCCATCCCTGGCAGTGTTCACAGCCAGGCTGGAAGAAGTCTTGGGTGGCACGGTTTAGTGTGGGGTGTCCCTCCTTATGGCAAGGGGGGTGGAGCTAGATGATGTTAAGGTCCTTTCCAACCCCAACTATTCTATGATTCTATGAGACAATGACTCTGCAACTGCACCCACAGTGGGCTAGAAGAAGCCATCAACCATTAACCTGAGGACTTAAAAGAAGCCTGGAATGTTCAGCACAAAGAAAAGACTCTAGGGTGAGTTTTAATAAAATCATCTCTATAACCACTTTAAGGCTGTTATTAATGAGATGATAAATGTTTGTATTTTTTTCAACTGGAATAATAACTGTTTCTTTCATTCTGTTTGAGAAGGTATGCATCAGAATAAGTTATGTCTCTATGTGTGGTATGTTCTCTGTTGACCATAACAGAATTGGATTTGAACAAACTCCATTACAACAGGAGTCTAGAATGGTTTTCATCTCATTGACTTTAGCAGGTATTGTGAAGTAGTATTTAATTTAAGAAACAATATACGATGGCATCTTTTCATTACATTTCCAAGAGAAAAGAGGGAAAGTGGAAAAATCACAATAGCATGTAATATTTTCTCAAACTAAAGTCACAGTAGTTTTATGATGGTGATATAGCACAAAAATATAAAAACAATAAAATAATCTTAAAATGTAAATAACAGAGGTTTAAAACAGGAATGGAAATAATTATGATTTAGAAAATATTAATGTTTACAAAGCTGTAGAAATACAATTCTTGGATGTTTCTACCTTGACAATTTCTTAGAAGGAGAGACACATCTGGGTAAATTAATCTGGCAGCATAAAATCCAAACATAGGAAAGAAAAATCCCTAGATAAGGCTAAGAAAAAATGCAAAGATACTTAAATTAGTGCCTTCTTTAATCCATCAAGGTCTAAGCTGAAGTGCCACCTAGGTAAGATATCTTAAAGATGTCTTATTTCTGGAGTTGTAAAGATGTAGGAATTTATTTCTTGGTGTAATGATTCCATTAGGAATCATGAGACAAAATAATCCTCCAGATTATGTCTTTATTTCAGGATAGTATGAGTGCTTTTGGGCCCTCACCTCTGCAAGCATTCATTAGAAGACCAAAATAAGGTAAGAAAGGTTCTTCAAAGGTTTGATGCTCTTCGATTTTAACTTTGGATTTCCTGCAACACTGAAGGTCTGATACCACAAATAATTGCTTAATACCCTATTGCCTCTTTTTCTTTCTCTTTTTTTTTTTTTTTTTTTTTTTTTTTTTTTTTTTTTTTTTTTTATTTAGGCTTTGTCATATAAGTATGCCAGGGGTGAAATGACTTTAAATCATGGTAGTATATACCTTCTCACATGGTAGGTGGAAGTCAGTGATGGATAATTGGGCCCATTGTGACTACCAAGTTCAAATGAGGACACACGCACTTTAAGGAAGCAGGAAAGTTGCATTCAGACTTTTTCAGCATACATGCCTCCCCTCTACACTATATAGAACATGAGCCAGCTTCAAAGTGATAGACAAAGCTACCAAGTCTGTTGACTCTGGGTTGCAGAACTGCAGAGTACTGCAAGGACACATGACATCTGACAGACTTAAATTCATACTTCAGTGAGATGAAGGTGATAGTGTATAAACCCTTGCTAGGAAAATCATGGGAAACCAAGAAAGTACCTGTGCTTTTGTATTGCCATACTACAGACTGTTCCACTGAAAGTGATGCATCTCCCCTACCAAACTTCAGGGAAGGAAGAAGTGATTTCATGTTCTACAGTGCAAATGATCTATGTGTCCACTCCTTTTTTTATCTTCTTTTTTTTCGCGCTTAAAGTTCTGAATATGTTCTTTCAGTTGGAAAGTTCTGTCACCAACATTCACTCAGAATACACAGAAATTACTTACAGAGCCAAGAGGATAAAGTGTTCCTTTAGGTGAATCTTAAAAATAAAGGGACTTCCTAAGGCCACTTTATGGACACACACACACAGAGTTTTTCACACATGGGATTCTGGCTTGAACTCTTTTTTGGTATTAAAACGAAAGTTAACCAACAGAAATTACTTCCCCATAGTGAGTAGGGTTTTCCTGGCAGTCACAGACTATTGTGGCAGGCAACAGCTACTGCCAAGGACAGCAGCTGTACTGTGCCAGAGCTGTGCTCAATTTTATCATTTTTACTTCATTGTGTTGCTTGTTTTCACACTTCTAAAGGTGTCTTTCTATGCCAGCTACTTTCATAATAAAAGCCTGACTGTGATCAAAATGTTGAGGCAATTTCTCCATGAATTCCTCACAGCAGGCATAGCTTGACTTTTGATGCATTTTAGAGGTTGCACCAGAACCAAAAGAATGCATTCTGGGATTTAGCTTCTCATTTCATTTATTCTACATGACAAGAGAAGATAAGTGAGGGAAATTTGGGGGGAAAATAAGAGATCTGGGAAGAAAGACCTTCCCAACAAATGCTCAATTTAGACAGAAAGATAAACTCATTATCCAAAGAAAGTCACAAACTACACATTTCAAACTTTTAAAGTACAGGGGCTCAAACTCTTCCTTGGCCTCATTGCCTTAACATATTTGATCGCATACGGTTTAGATAGTGAGAGAAAACACGAATAATTTCAAGAATTCCTGATATTAACCCTAGAGAACTCAACACGTTTTCTGTCATACAAGGAGGTTTATCCTCATCTGGATTAAAAACATTTAAGAAAAGATACCTGATTGAGGTTTACAGTAATATACAGAAGATAAAACATTACCCATCAGATCATTATATGAATAGCATAGTCCAGAAATACATGGGGCATACCCTTCTATAAAAGCACATACGTGTTTTCAGTTCAAAATCAGAAGCAATATAAAGGACAGACACTGGAATGTGTGCCAAGCAGTACGCAAAACCCTACGAGTTCTGCAATTTATCACATTAAAAACAACATATGCTTTGTACAGTAACAAGAAACTGACTTTACCTTACATTTGTAACTTTTTCACTACACTTTTGTCCAACAATCCATCTGTGACCCTCCTAAAGCTCTGACTACTATTCTATCACATAAACCTTTACATTTTATAACTCAGTTCTCAAACTTTCATTTAGAAAAAAAAAAGCAGTAAGTTCTGTAAGACAATAGTAAAGGCAGAGAAAGTGGTAAGCTTTCTAGCTAGAATTTCAGAAAAAAAGGCTGTAACAAAAATAAACAGAGCATGTATTTTAACTAAGTATGACTTATATGTATATATTATATGGGTATATATAATATGCCTGCACACATGAAAACTGGTAAGAGATTAGTTAAAAACCTGAGCTCAATCATAGTGCAAAGGCAAAATCCACGTAACTTCTAAGGACTTTACTGAGTCTTCTACCTTTCACTCTCTCAAAAGTACTCCATTTTCATAACTATCACAGTAACATTTAAGTACTAAGATAACATAACTTGTCAATAGCTCAGCTATAGTCATAAAAAAGTGGTGATGAAATAATTATGGAATCATAGTTTAGGTTGGAAGAGACCTTTGAAGATTTAAAGACTAACTGTAAATTTACTCCTGCATGTTCTTCCTCATGTTACCCAGTTGTGTTTCCATGGTTACTAAATTTAAGAAATCACTGAGGACAAATAAAGAAGATACTTCTTTATCAATACATTTTATGCGAAGATCAAGCAGGCCAGATTTCTGAGTAGTACAAACTACTTTTCCCTTCTTTTCTTTATTAATTATTATTTAAGTGCTACACTAGGCATACACATAAACAAACAAGTAAAACAAAATTTCAAAGAAATATTGTCATTAAAATTGAGTTTGAACTTTAATTCTAATTCCAAATTTGAGTAATAACTTTCTCAATCTCTTCTTAATGCATGTATTTGTTCTTTTATTAAAGTTTTTGCTGGTTTCTAGTGCTGAGAGTAGGATGGGAAAGGAAAGAGAGAACTGGTTTATGTTTGATAGAAGCATGGCTTTGCATTTTACAGAAAGCAGCCCAAGCAACTGTTCTTGATTGAAACTTCATTCTCCAGGCAACTTATTATTTTTATTCCGTTGCTAAACAGAGCACAATAAAAGTAGATTTGCTCAACTTCTTAGCTGAAATCTATACGTTGCAGGATGTGCATAGACACCAAGATATCTGTAAATTTGCACTGCTGTGATACCAATTTATGGAGAGAATCCTTTTTTTTTTCTAAGCCAACATTTTCAAGGCATTCCTTATTTAAAATATCCCTTCCATGCTGGAATATTTATTCCAATAGAAATAAAAAAAGAGTGAGAGACTAGAGAATCATTCTTTTAAACAGCTAAAAACCTGGAGTTAATTGCTTCCTCCTTTTTTTTCCCAACGGTATAACATATATGAGTGCATTTATTTACGCATTATTTTTCAGGCACAAAGGATACCTTTTAAGCGTAGTCTTTCTATGTAAGCCATCTATATTGTCCTTTTAAAGAAACAAGCCTATTTACAACTCCAGTGATTGAAATTCATGTATTATTCCCTCACCATGGTTACCAAAATAGATAAATAAGAAGAAAATTATTGATAACTAGCTAGAAAAAAATAAATGAAGAAAATGTATTTTTTCAACTATTATGCCAGCAAATGAAATACTGGAAAAAATAGGCCAAATGCCATAACACTATTAAAAAATTGTGTGTGTGCACATGCATGTGTGTGTATGTTTGTGTATGTGTGTATATGTATTTATGTATTTATTATGTACTTATATAGTTTATTGAGTCTTCTAACTTTCATATCTACCATGGTAACATTTAAGTACTAAAATAACACAATTTATTAGTAGCTCAGCTATAGTTACAAAAAAGGGGTGGTTAAATCATAGAATAGTTTACACCAGAAGAGGATCAGATCAGCTAGTCCAACGCCCCTGCCATGGGTAGGGACACCTTCTACTAGACCAGGTTGCTCAAAGCCCCATACAACCTGTCCTTGAACACTGACGGGGATGGGGCAACTACTGTTTCTCTGGGCAACCAATGCCAGTGTCTCACCACCCTCATAGTAACGAATGCCTTTCTAACATCTAATCTAAATTTACCCTCTTTCAGTTTAAAATTACTGCCCCTTGTCCTGTCACTACATGCCCTGATAAAAACTCTCTCTTTACTCCTTTTAAGTCCTTTTTAAGTACTGAAAAGACAAAATAATGTCTCCCAAGAGTCTTCTTTTCTCCAGGCTGAACAAGCCCAACTCTCTCAGCCTGTCGTCATAGGAGAGGTGTTCCAGTCCTCTAATCATTTTTGTGGCCCTCCTCTGGCCTCACTCAAACAGGTCAATTTCCTTCTTGTGCTGGATGCAGTACTCCAGATGAGGTCTTACCAGAGCAGAGGGAAGAATCATCTCCCTCAATTGCCTGGCCATGCTTTTTATGATGCAGCCCAGGATATAGGTGGCTTTCTGGTCTGTAAGTGCACACTGCCGGCTCATGTCCGATTTTGTACCCATCAGTATGCCCAAATCCTTCTCTATACAGCTGCTCTCAATCCATTTATCCTCCAGTCCGGATACTGGGGATTGCCCTAACCCATGTGCAGGACCTGTTGAACTTAATGAGATTGACATAGGCCCACTCCTCAGTCTTGTCTACGTCGCACTGGATGGCACCCCTTCCCTCTAAAGAATCAACTGCATCACTCAGCTTGGTCTCATCTGCAAACCTGCTGCAGGTGTGCTCCATTCCATTGTCTATGTCATTGATATAGGTATTGAATATTTCTGGTCCCAGTATGGACTCTCAGGGGACGCCACTTGTTACTTGCTTCCACTTGAACACTGAGCCATTTCAGCTACATAAGACTTAGACACCAAATTCTGAGTAAAAATACCACAAATGTACACAAAATCTCAGCCCCAAGCATCCCAAACAGCCTGAAAATAAAGGTCCGGTCTGCTAACTTGAGATAAATTTTTACCATCTCCCTATCACCAGATTCAATTTGCAGTGCTTACTCACTTCCATTCTAATCCCCCAAACTTTTCATATATTTGCACAGAAGTGTAACATAAGCATGCAGTCTCAAAATACCACTGTGTTAGGATTTTATTGACCTAAATCTGCCTCAAGGGTCAAGCTTATATCCTTAGACATAGGACAAAAAAAAAGTTCTAACAGAAAACAGAAACAGCTGACGAGATCAGAAGTCAATTGATACTCAAGGACTGCAAAGGCTTTTCTGGTTGGCCAGGTTTTGCAGATTTTGGGGGTTTCCCCCCTCTCCTAACAATGCTTGGTTTGCATTTCAATAAAAATGCAACTCCAAATTTTATTTCATTAGTTCTCGTCAGAGATGTTGGGTATGGAAACTGTTCATGAATCAGGATGCTCAGTCTCCAGCAGAGTATCAAGCAAGACAGACCCGGATGCTCCCAAGGCAGCACTGCATCCTAGAGGGACATATCTCCAAGATAAATCCATGCAACTTCTTTCAGCACTATCAGTTAACGAACCACAGAATGAAACTAAGACTCTATTGTACTCTACAGAGATTTATATGTAGGATGAGGCTTCCATCACTGTGGTGTAGCAGAGGCCTCCTGTCATCTCCAGTGTCACGGGAACATCCATTACATACAGTGCACTGTCCCACCTCTCATGTAGATAACTGCCTACAGACATGCATCAGGAGTGAAGGAAAGAAGAAAAGGAAAGATGACAAATCACCACAGCTATTGGACCAAATTAGGTCTGGGACACTGAACAGCCAGGCACTGGCTGTGGGGCGGCCTCCGTAAGGAGAAGCCCTGTGCTGGACACAGCCTGTTCCAGCCAACTCCAACCAACCCACTGTAGGGCATGGATGAGACCCTTGGCCAATGTGGCAGTGTCTCTGGGAAAATGGGTTTAAGAAACGGGAAAACTACCAGAGACAGGGGAGGAGAAAAAAAACACCCTTGCAGACACCCAGTCAGTGCAGAGGGAGGGGAGGAGGTGCTCCAGGCGCCAGAGCAGAGATTCCCCTGCAGCTCATGGTACAGCCCATGGTGAGGCAGCTGTGCCCCTGCAGCCTATGGAGGTCCATGGTGGAGCAGATTCCATCTGCAGTCCAGGGAGGACCCCACACCCAAGAAGGGAGATACTTCCATAAGGAACTGTGGTCAGTGGAGAGCCCATGTTGGAACAAGTTTATCCTGAAAGACTGTCAAACTATGGAAGGACTTGTGATGGAACAGGGGAAAAGTGTGAAGAAAGAACTTGCATTTTAGCTGCATGTGACTTTAGAATTTCAGGAAAAATACATTAGACAACAAAAAACCTGATGGTCCTGGGTACGTCAACACATGAAATCTCTAAATAACATACTGGACCAGCTGCCCTGTAATGGCTTTCTACAAGAAGCAAAAGCAGTAAGGAATTACAGACTTTTGTAAAGGTGAACTTGGTGGAAGGAGCTCATAGCACAGGAAAGGAATAAAGGAAGAGCCGTCAGCAAGTTCAGCAGACTGGGAAGGAAAAAAGAATTTTACTCCTATGCTTATGATTCATTAGACAAGGGAAAGTACATTAAAACTACTACAATAAGCTAGTTAATGGAAGATGTAAGCTACAATTCCAGGAGGGTACAAAAAGGAGTAAATTCCAAGAAACCAGTATCTTACCACAAATTTCAAGTGGTCCCTCTAGGATAATGACATCCAAAAAAAAACAGAAAAAAAGAGAAATAGAAGGAATCATTAGATTCCATGTAATAATCTTATAGGAAGGCGAAGGCTAAAATCAAGGGTCTGGGGCTTGGGACTCTTTTCAAAGTGGTCTTGGTATTTTAGGTCTGAGGGCAGAGATGTGCCAATGACAGCTTCTTTTCTCCATTAACTCATTCTTTGGTGTACTTTGCTTAAAATAATTTCTATTTTAAAACGCTTACAGAGAGCTAATGACACATTCATCAGAAGAATTTTTAAGGGGAGATATTTTTCCAGCATAGTTATTGACATATCAAGCATGGATGACTATTAAACCAAACTACAAAGTCTACAAATTCATAAGAGAAATACTTTGGCTTCTGCACTCTCGTTTAAATGACAGTGACACCATGACTTTCCAGTTCCCATTATAAGTCTACCTTTTTTCAAAATGCCTTGCAACAGCACTCCTCTGTATCTGGACCTCTGTCCTGGTCTTCTTCCCATATGTCTAAGATACTTGCAAGTACATGTTTGGACATTTTGCTTCTTCCATTATGTCCACAGAATTATTATATAATTACAAGACCTGACTATTAAACAGCAGGCAACTAAAATGTCTATCGTTTCGGAAAACAGGTTTGTCTTGTTTTTAAAGTAAAAATGAGGGTAGAAAAAAATATCATATAATAATTAGATGGGAAAGGATGGGAAAAGTTCCAAACCCACAGATTCAAAAAATATCTCAGTGTAGTTCAATAATGAGCAGAAAATGATATATGCTAACTATGAGAAAGTGCTGGCTTTAACATTTGTGATTTCAGAGTAGAAGCATTTTAAAGGTTAATTGAGCCCAAGTATTAATAGAGCCTCATCTACAAGAGATGAAACAGTATCTCAGCAAGGACACTTGGTACAATTGCAGTCCTTGGTGCTTATCCTCTTTGGTCTGTAAGTCAGCTGGAGGCTAGGAGAAATAAACGATGCTTTAAAGAGAAATAGTAAATTGAAAATCACTCATTTTTAAAAGATAAGTTTCTTTCCAAGTTATTAGTCTTCTGAATTACTCAAACCACCATAACACTCACTTTTGTCACATTACTGATTACTATAATTTTTTGCATTATGTATTCATCTTGAGTAGTGAGACCTATCTAGCCATTTCCTTTTTATTTCATGTCAATTTTTATTTTGCCCATCAGATCCTAGCCATTTTTTGCAGGTGAAATTTTAAGACAAACTAAAAGGTACTCCTCAATTACCACTGAAATTTTCTCATCCTTTGGTACACAGAAACTCCTTACTGAAAGCTAACTCAAGGTGATGGTGTCCCCTCACAATTTCACTAGCCACAGTGATTCCAAACAACTCTTGGTCTGGGCTACAGGATAATAGACCTAGATGTAACTGTAGACTAACAAGTTTTTGTACTCTGGTATTTGCTGTACTTATTAACAAGGTACATGACAAGTTACTCATCATGTGTCGACGGGTAGGCCTTACTTAAGAAAAACAATGTGTAAGAGAGATAAGAATAGTTCTTTTTAGTAATAATTAAAGTTATTAATATTTCACCCAGAGATCATTTTACCCAAAGATGACATCTTTTCTTGCAGAAAAATCCCATTATTTTGTGACAAGTACGACAGGTACAAACTTAATCCATCTAAAGGCACAGTGTGTTTGTAACAGTCTATTTTAAACATCAGGGCTCGTACTTTGTTTATTATAACATGCATATTTGCAACATGAAGTGTTACCAGAAGGTAACTCCTAACTCAAGAAAACAAGGTTACTGACACAAAATAGTTTTGAAACATCTGAATTTGTTTTATTTACCCCGAATGAACGGCATTAATATTTACAAATAAATATAAAACCTTATTATTTTCACTTACTTCAACATCTGCTTGGCCCTCAAGAAAAATACTCAACTATGTTAAATAGCTCTGTAATAGTAGCAGGTTTTCTCATTAGCAGTCAATTTGTTTTCACTGACTTTGAGACAGAGAAAAGTTCTAAGTAAAGTCCTAATTATTAGAATTATGCAAAGATAACTTCCATTTATGAAAATTAAATCATTTAGCAACTTGTATATAGTTAATGAAGCATAATAACTATTAAACTAATGACATTGTAAGTCCACAGCCACTGTTTTCTACAAAGACGAGTCTAAATTTTCAGAAGCATACTCAACTCCCCAACCAGGTATGAGGAATTTATTATTATTATTATTATTATTATTACTGTTGTTGTTGTTGCTGCTGCTGCTAGTGGGGGGTATTTTTTTCGCAAAGTTTCAATTTTATTACACAGCAACGCTTTAGACACCCTATGAATAGCTGGCAGTATGAAAGAAAACTGGAAGACTAATAAAATTAATGATAAAAATTTATGATAAAATCACATCAAAAGATCTGTTTACGGAAGATGAGGAACAAAATGAGTATTTTCAAATAATATCTATTATACAGCCCTTAATTTTCCTTTCAGCCTTATGGAGAAGCTAAGCCATTTTCAACTGAAATTAATAATGTGTTTTAACAGTGTTGGGCATTATTTTATACACAGCAGGAACCATCACCTGTCTACTTGCAAATTAAGTACTTCAGTGCAAACTCAAACACTAAAAGGTTTTTTCCTTCCTTTTCTCCCTTTTCCTCAAAGCGAGTGAGAATTAAATCTTGACTGTCAGCTCAGAGACGCAGTGATGTTCTGTCTCTGCTATTTGACAAAGGGTGCAGAAATGCTTCACCAGATAGGAAATCAAATACCAACCCTAACTCAAAGTCACTGCACTCCTCCTGCCAGTGCAGAAACTGGATCTTCATTCCATATGAGCAGGCAGAGGCTATGTCCTCCACGAACCTACACCCTTCCTACCAGCAAGAGGATACTGTGCAGCACTGGCAGCATCACAGCAGCCCTTGCTGACTTCAAAAGGACCAGCTGCAACCCGGCCCCAGCAGCTGAGGAGACGCAGCTGCAGTCTGCAAGCGACAGGTCTGCAGTGGCCCAAGAGCAGGAGCAGGAGCCCTCATGGCTCAGAGGAAACAGCCTCCAGCAGTGTTCAGACTAATCAAATCAGGCAATTCTCAGTGAAATGTTAGTGTTCATGGGGCTGAGTTCATGAAAGCCTCATAATGTTAATAATGTTGGCACCTGCTTAAGGTCCTGACCTGGGAAATCTCACTTCTCTTCTGATTCAGGTTATGAGACCAATAATGTACTTCACATTAGGGTACTCATATCTATCCAGACACACGGTATCCACTTAGTCATCCAATAACAAAAACAATCACATAACTTTCTCTTTAGCTGTAGATCATTAGACATCAAGCAAAATTGATATTTAAGAGGTAATATTACATAGAAAGTTTTTCTGACTCTATAAAGCTTTGAAAACAAAATCCAAAAAACTTTTTAGTAAGAAGATAACAGAAGACTTAAGAATATGCCTAATGTTTAGATATATATAGAAATAGATACATATAAATATACTAATTTTATACATTGTTCCATCTATACTATCTTAATAAACTATGTATTACATGACTGATTTGTGATTATGTAATGCATCATAATTATAATTGGGGGGGGTTATATATATATATACACACACACACATGGTTTTTCAATGAATGTGTATCTATTCCATAAAAAGCACCTCCATTCTGGAATGCTGCTATTTTTCTGTTTCTGCTGCATAGATTTTTTTTTTTATAAAAAAAAAACTTAATGAAGTTTCCTTGTCTTGCCAAATATGCTGGAAGACAACTTGTCAGGAATTACAATGCAAAATCTTCCTTTGACTCACCCAGTGGTAGAATGAGCATCACTCCTTTGGTAATCATTTCCACTAACCTATTAAGGAAACTCACTACAGTGTCCAGCTATTAAAATAACAAAATTCACACCAAATTAGTTACGCCCAGATCCTGGAAGTTACATGAGTACATGCACATATACATATACACTTGTATTCAATTGTCTCTTGAGTACCAAAATTGTACTTTAAGTATGTTCCACTGACGTCTGTGACTCAAAATGCTGCTGCTGCACCTGAGGGTTGAGTTCTGTATTCAGAACCCAGAGAATCTACTGAATTCAAGGCAGATGCTGAGCAGAATGTTTGTGTTCTTGTCTGTTTCTTTCCTTCTCTTTTCTTTGGGGTGTTTGTGTGTTTATAGAATAAAATGGCTGAAAACAGTTAAAACAAGTAAATCCCAGACAAATAGTTTCCTCAATAGTATGGCTTCCTTTATGTATGGTAGTCTTTGGCTCTTAGGAGCAGACTGTGAAATCTGTGAATCTACAGAGACTGCCAGATTTTCTGCTGCATCAAAAATCTGCTGGATGCAGCAGATCCATGATGGGATGCAGCCAGGAAGTGTTTTCTGTCCCAGGCTCAGAGAATACAAGGCCTACACAAGGAAATGCTTCTACTTGTCACATTCAGGAATGACATCCAGTCATAACACAAATAGGGAGACAGCCAGAGTATACCATGCTCCAGCTACTTCCCTGGCATCTCCTTCACAACACTAGTAGCAGAGATGGAGGACTAGCATTGACCTACTATCTCTACAGCCACTAGAGAAGTTAAAAGAGGGGACTATCCTGCGCTTATCATCTCCCCTTCATGGCAGATGCTCAAATGGGGACTTTCATTCTCACTGCTAATCTTGGGACGAACTCACTGAAACAGCTTCACTAAATGGCTTATCTCATATGCTCCAGTGCTCTTTTGCAAAGCAGATATGAGCACTTCAGAATGGAAAATGAAAGCCATCTTATGCAGATTTGTGATGGCAACCTCCCGAGCTAAAAAATATGAATACTAGAATCTGGCATGAGACATATAAAGTCAGGCTGATTCTGATGGAGAAGAATGAAGTCAAGTAGCTAAAAAAATTGTCCGGTTTCAGAAATCATATGAACCTGAAGATGACTTGTTTGGTTCCCGCAGTCATTGGACCTTGTCCAGAATAGAACAGATAGCTGTTTACAGAATTCTTGAAAGCCTTTCTAAGACTGTCTTCTCTTGATCAAAACTCTCCCGTTATGCTCTGCCCCTTCCATGAAGACACTTATCCTTTTAGTAATGCTGCCAACAGTTACAAGATGTTCCATTCTTGGCTATACAGCAAATACATTCACTTATTAACCAAATGAAGCAGTCTCCTTAGCACTCTGCTTTTCAGATTTACTGATTCTTGAACCAAAAAGATAAGGAGGGGAAAAAACTTCCTAGGAAGCTGCCAGAAGCCAGAAAGTAAGGGGCCAAAAAAATATTCAATAGGTAGCACTAATATTCCAAAAGTTTTCTGTTTGATGCATGTGGATATGGTTTCCACAGCCTGATTTCCCTTTGATCTCTAAAGAAAAAAGTGAGTCAGAGAATATTACTCCTTCTGATGCAGAAATGTCAGGAGGAGTAGGAGAGGGAGGAGGAGTAAAACTGACTCATCTTCAGAGTCAGATTCAACAAACTAGATATATTATCCATCGAGAAGACTCTAATCAAAAATATGAACAATAGATTATACCAGAGGATGAATAAGGAAGCTGAACTAAGCTGGCAGCAAGGTCACTAAAAAGCACCAGTCTATTATGCAAAGAGAGGTCATTTTGATGTGATTAGATTATACGGTTAATACAGCTAATACAGCTTTCCACCTCCTAAAGTTACATGGGACGGTAGAATTACAGTACAGTTTCAATACAAGAAAAGCAAAAAAAAGGACAGCTATTGAAAATTATTATTTCTTTTCCTAAAGAAAGGAGGGAATGAAGGGGCAGGTGGAACACAGAAATTTCGCTAGTCACGAAAAAAATAATTAGGAGAATCTCATTCTGCCCACTGAGGCTGAGTCAAAGCATCAATCAACAGCAATACCCAGAAACATTTTTATATCTCTTGGCCGCACCACACCACAACAGGACTCTGATTCCAGTAACAGTATTACAGAGAATCACAAGGAAGGTCTTTGGAGATTTGGAGATCCCAAATGACCAAACATTTGCTCAAGATCAGGACACAGTGCATTTGCAAGCTATATGATGTTCAGTAGTTTCACATTGTCAGAACAGGCTGTGGTAACAAAAACACAAAAAATGCTTTGAAAAACCCACTGGGTCCTCTAATCAAGAACAGCTTTTAAGAATACTTCTCATTTTTGACCCAGGAGACATTTGCATGTAAAGTCAGTGTAAACACAGCTAAACCAGGAAGAGTGTTATTCCCTATGTGTCTGTGACTCCAAATCCTTTACACCTGTCCTCATGAAGAAATAAAGCAAAGATAGTATATATATATATAAAAAAAACAGAACAGGAGAAAACATTTAATGAATATAAAAAGGCAGTGTCTGATAACAGCAAAGAAAAACTGCTGTTTTGCACCTCATCTGTATTGCATCTCACAAACAAGTATCCTTTTCTTTTAATCTTCACACTAATTTTGCCTCCTAAAACTAGGTANATCCAATCCACCTGTCCTCATGAAGAAATAAAGCAAAGATAGTATATATATATATATATAAAAAAACAGAACAGGAGAAAACATTTAATGAATATAAAAAGGCAGTGTCTGATAATAGCAAAGAAAAACTGCTGTTTTGCACCTCATCTGTATTGCATCTCACAAACAAGTATCCTTTTCTTTTAATCTTCACACTAATTTTGCCTCCTAAAACTAGGTATGCTTGTCACCAAATTCAAATAAAAGGGTTTAATTACTTCTGCTGGCAGTAATTTATAGCCTGTAGATTCTTGCTAATTAAGAACCCTAATCACTGTTTCAATCTTCTCCATCATAGCTCTATCACCTGGTGGGATTCATACCTGCTGGCTCCCTTCAGGCACTGAAGTCATATATCAGAAAGACATTTCCTAGGTTAAAACTAAACTTTTAAACAATGTAAGTGTTAAATTGAGGAGATTGATATACCAAGATTTTATTCTTGCAAGTTTTAAATAAAGCACCAGAGTTTGTATATTCTGTAGAAAGTCAATGTTCTGAAAAAGTGTGTAAATCAACTTGAAAGTATTGTTTTACTTCCTCAACAAGATGGCTTACGACAAGAGTTTTTACTTATTTGCTAGGTTTTTCTTGAAACCAAAAGCTCACGAATAGCAAAAATCATGAGTACCAAACTTGCACAGTCCTGTTCAAAATAACTTAAGTGGTTTTTTATCTAAATATTGCCAGGATAAGACTTATTTCTGTAGTAGTTCCCCAAAGTTTTGTCTATATGGAAGCTTAAATGCATGTTCATTTAAGCTTTGAATATATGTTACTGTACTCCTGGAATAGCATGTAGCGTAATTCATCCTTTGTAGTAGTTTCCATTTTTTCACAAGCATATCTACTATTAAAAAACAAAACAAACAAAAAATAAATAAACCCAGTGCAATCAATAGAGATTTTGCAAGAAAAATGAAGGATGTCCTAAAAGAGACCAACACCATCTTTCTTTTTTTGCTGAAATTCTTACAATGTTATTCTCAACTTTTTGTGTGTGTGTGTAATGAAGCATTTTTATCTCTTCTATGCCTTTTTTGTTTTTGATAAGGTGATGCTTTAAATTTGATGTAATATACAGTCCTTCTTATCCCTAATAAGTCTGTAACAAATGAAGGGGCATTTTCAAACACCTTGGACATGTTTAATGTACTAGTATGAACTGCTCTTCTTATCAAGCAAAAGCATAGAAACTTCACCTGAATAAAACATGCTGGGATAGGCCAAAATTAACAAAAAAAATCCTTCTTACTTTTGCCAATTTTGATTTGATAAAAATACAGATTTTGTAAGTCTAATCCACAGCAATTAAAAAGTAAAATTGAAAGTTTTAAGTGTTAATAAATACAGTAAATCTAAATTTGATTAATGGAAGTAGGCCTGGGTTTGTTACATTAGAACCAAAGGGTCTTCTACTGGTGACATTCTATTGTTTTATAATTTCTTATATGACAGTGTTTTTAAGGGTCAAATATAAAATCCCAGCTCTTCTCATGTGCTGCCACAGGACTTCCATAACCATCATTCTAAACAGGCTGAAATAAGAGATATCCACATTTAAATAAAATTATTGCACTTGGTAGAACTTTACTTTTCTCATTTGCAAAATTTACATAATTCTACACTACCACATGTGGGTGGAGTAGGAGCTCAAAACAAATGAGTCAATATTTTTCTTCAGAAAAAATACCATTAGCAGAGCATTCATGAGCAATCACATAATCACAGGCAACTGTCCCAGACCCATAATATATGACGACAAACACACTTTAAAGAAATAGCTCAGACAGAGAGAAAGCTCTTAATATGGAAAAGCCAAGTTGCTATTCCAAAAACAATGAATTAAAGTAAAGCTTGACAACTTTCCTGTAACCAATTATAGCACAGTCCCCTCAGCTGTAAAATGAGATTAACATTCCTGTTCTGCCAACCTTTGAATCCTTTGCCTAGTCATACTTGAAGCCTTTCAGTGCAACAACCTTCTCTCATCCCTTTAACTAAAATCTGCCTCAGTGGGTTCTTTGTATTTTGTTGAAGAACAGGAACTAAACCCACAGATTTCCTAAGGCTTAGGTGACTACTGCCTAATTTGTCTTTGAATAATTGCATGGTATAATTGTTATAGGCATAATTGTTATAGGCAGGAGTAACAAGTATGAAGAAGGAAATATTTGTCATCCTAGCACCCTACTGGTGTAGCATAGAGGAATACAGGAATAGAGGCCTCAATACTGGGAACATAGGATGCACTATAGGGAGGTAGAAGAATAAGAAAGTGGATCCTTAAAGACCCCAAGGCTGTAAAAAACCCACCAAGGGTCAGTTAAAGGAATGCAGACCTGTGAACTGGGCAAAACCAGATGCTGGTGTAACAAAGAGCATAAAGAACAGTACCAAATATGTTAGAAACTCTGCATGCAATAGATTTGATTGCAGTATGGATTTGCAAACTGAAGAATAAAAACAAGGTGTAATGCATGACAGGGAATATGCAGTAGCAGTCCCAAGCAGGCAATGGAGTGAGGATGAAGAAACCACCACCATCAACATCACAGTCCTCCTGGCAGAGGATGAAGGAGCCCTCACCACAGACATTATACTCTCCCAAAGTATCATGAGCAAAGCACTCATGATAGAGGTACCTCACCACAACTGAAGGCAACAGCCTTAGGATACAGAAAAGCA
>NDXB01016256.1:105606-138173 GCA_002631895.1 Agapornis roseicollis
TGCTTCACTGGTGCAGTGCAGCAATACCAGCCGACCCTGCACCCATCCGTGCTGGGGCAGGGACAGGCAGGGTCAGGGGTGGTGGCTCACCTCTGCTGTTCCATCAGGCAAAACGGAGCTACAGAATTGAAGACTATCAGGCAGTTTAGATTAAATTAACCCCCATTTCTGAAGGTCAGCCCTTCAGTGTTAATATGCCAGCTATATTCCAAACTTATTCAAAGCCTTGTCCTGTACAGGCTAAATACATTGAGTATTTGATAATATTTCTTATTTAAAAACATGTTGTCTGTGTTACTATCACTTTCTTTGGAGTAGAATTAGTTTACACTATGTTGAAAAGCCTATTCTATTGACCAGAAGCACAGCAAATTGAGAAAATTAATGACATGTTGAAATAAATAAATGACTTTTTTTCCCCTCTATTAAACACACTGAATTTAGAAAAAAAAATCCAGATGTATGACACAAATTGTGGAGTGTGCTCTTCTTAACAGTAATAGATGAAATAATTGAATGAAAACATGCTAAGCGGAAATGGCCTTAAATGTTATGAACATGGAAGATAGCACAGTAATGATTATACAGAAACATCTATTTTCATATTTTCTATTTTTGCATAATCATACCATTCAATAATGCTCCAGAAAGATACTGTGCACTGCAAATTTTCATTTACGCAGCATGTAATTCAGCTGTAGTTAGAGACAGCCTCACTTCCTAGAGGATTAGAGCACAGTATTATTTTAATGTTGCTCCACAAAGACATTAATTGAACAGTATACAGATAAGTTCAAAGCTGGTTGAATTTCAGGCCAAGAAAGCTTCCTAGCTATCTTTTAAAATGTCTTTGTAGACATATATCAAATTCTGCAGGTTTGCTTGCTGAAACTGAAAACCTTACTTACATTTGAGGAATTTCAACCCAGCCTATGCAGTGACTCAGATGAGCAGCATTTAGATCAGTTGCACAGCTTTCCAACCTGCACAGAACTTCTTCCTTTGCAAGCTCTTACTCCTCCTGCCAGAATTAGTCTATGTATCCATTTTCTATGAGCCATGTTTGTACTAGAGGAACACAAGCCAGAATCTTGTCAGCTGAACTCACTACTTGCTTCCTAAGCGAAGCTACTGCTGCAGCCACTGAGCAGAATATTTTGATTCCAAGGATAAGATTTATAGCATCTCAAGTTAGTAAATAATGAAAATGTCACAGGATATACAAATCACACTTGCAGGGCTTAAGCTCTGCAACAGTTTTACTTGTTGGGTTCTTTTCTCCAAAGGTTTCAGCAGGAAAAAACCCTCTATTTGAAAGACATAAAGACATCTCCAGCTTTTGCTGCAGTATGTGAGAAACATAAATTACAGTAAAAAATTCACAGCCTAAAATAGAAATCCTTAATCAGCGATTACTGTGAGGCAATGTAAATACTGACGTATTTACAGATGAAAGGAGGTCACACAACTCAGCCAAAATACTCCATTTTCAGAAAATCAGTTTGTAGTATTAATAAAAACCCTGTAAATTTACAGTCAGATTATAGGCATCTAGGGTACACTGCCTTCTCCAGTAAAATATGTACTTCTATATAAATCAAGTTTATACTTTGCACTGTGCTGTAAATGTGTTAAGTCTGCTCCTTTTAAAAGTGTATTAACAATTTTCAAAAGAAGATAGAAGATGCCATTTATAAAACACATGCCTCCAAAATCCTCCTGAGAGCAAATGATACAACAAAAAGGGCCAGCAGAAGGTAACACTTTCATTACTCTCTCTGACACAAGGGACCAGGACAGAATTTTGAGATCAGTCCGTAGGACAAAGAACGTACTTCGTAAGAGAATTAGAGGAGGAAAACAGCTTACAGGAAAACAATGCTTCTTCTTTGCTCAGTGTAGTTCCTATGAGTTCATAGCCCTCAATTCTGCAGTGAATTTCAAGATTAGACATCTCAGGATCTCAGACCACCCAATTTATGCTGAATAAGATCAGAAACCTCTCCTTGTTTGGTTCAAAGCTAAACCATAGTTTACCTAAAAGAATCATGAATTTCTGATAACTTTTCAGTGAAATTAAGTCAATCAAGTGGTTCCTACAAAGCTGGAAAATAGTTTCACAGCATACATCTGCTGTGCACTAATTTCCCACTTAAAAGCCAGTAAAACGTTACTACTTGCAGCCACTTAAGCTAGTTTGAAAGAGAAAGTTGAGGTGCTTCCCCATAAACAAAACAGGTGAGCAATGTGAAACAATTTTCCCTAGGAAAAAAACTATGTATCTGGGAACCTAATTTTACCTAGTCAATTGCTAAAAATGTTTGTTTGTTGACATCAAAGACACATATGTCATGACTAAAACCCAAAGCTTTTCTGTCTCAATTTATGTTTAATAATTTCCAGTTTACTCCGCGGGGTCTTTTGGTACTCCTAAATTTAAAGGGTTCTTAAATTCTGTGCATTGCGGCTGTGTTAGACTAGCTGACGTTTGAAGGTCCCTTCCAGCCCAAACTACACTATGATTCTATGAAATTTTAGAACAGAAACATGTGAAACTCTGAAATTATTCCTCTTGTACACCCTCATCCGCTGTTTACAGTAAAAATACTTCTAAATACAAAACCAACTTGAAAAGCCCGCATCCTTATTACACTGAAAAATATGGAGTCAAATTCACAAGACAATAAGCTTTTTCTTTTATGGATATACAAGCCAGAGCAATTCCAAATTCCATTTCTCAAACAGCAGGTATCAAAAAAGGAAGAAAAAAAAAAGTTGTGCAGTTGTCACAGAACAGATCATTCCACTAGTTCTTCTACTGATGTTTTCCTAAACCAACTCGGTGAAAATCATCACACATTTTGAATGGCCTTATCGCTACCAACAAAAAAGACAAAACACAGAGTATGAAATCAGAGTTGATTCGTTCAAAATTGATTAATTCAAATACTGATTGCCATTACTAGGTTAACCACTATGAGATCAGTTCCATTAAAAATAAATAAATAACATGTTTTTTCTACATTAATTATGAAAGTCTCAAATATTATTTTATGTGAGATAAGTCCTAAATAAAAAAGAAATTATCTAGCTATACAGGCTTATATTACTTTTGACCAAGCCTTCAGAGACATAAGACATCATTTTTAACCTGAAAATCTAACCTTCAAATGGCAGCTTAAACCCGTACCAGATCTTAAATCTTACTTTTTGGCCCAGTGCTTTTTTTATGTGCAAAATAACATGTTACTGCAAATGTGGTTACTGAATTCTTTTTATCGTACATCTAAATTAGAAGCTCAAAAGAATTCAGAGACACAAATTTCAGAGGCATAGTTAATACAGAGAAAGCTCAAAATACAACATAGGAAGAAACTGAATGCCTTCCTGATGATGAGTTTAACAGAAGTGGGATGAGAACAATGGAGTGGAAAGCCAAGTAGGCAGGAACTAAAAATAATTTATATGAAAAATTTTGGAATTTACCAGTTGGTATTGACAGGAGGAAAAAGGACTAAAATGACGAAATGACAACAGATTGACTATCACTGTTATGAGGCTGTGAAAGGACCACTGCTATCCTAACAAATGGGAACAGGAGAGTCACTGCAAAAAAATGAGGGAGGTAAGTATAAACACTAGTACTCAATGCAACTGCAAGACAATTAAAATGAAGATTATACCTTTTCAAGCCACTGTTTGTGAGGGAAGAAATAATGCCAAGTGTACTGCAAGTGTATGTTCTGCAACCATGCTGGAAAAACAGTTGTTTTTCTTTAGTGTGCAAAATAAAAGCTAAGAAGGAAAATGGGTATATTCATAATTTCAGCAGGGATAAACACTAAAAGGAGGGAAAGTGCAAAATAAGAAATGGATATTTGCTACGAAAACCTTAAAGCTGAAAAAAAAAAATCATTTTTCCAATAACAAAACCAATGAAATTTTGAAACAGCCCATGATAGGAGTAAGGGGAAAATAAACCTCTCACAAACTCAGTTTACAGACAGAATATAATGTAGCTGAATATATATATGATGTAGCTATGCTGGTCTATGACTGAAGTTCAAGTCCTTAACTCGAAAAATTTAATTAGACAAATAAAACTTGGGAAGGGCAAAAAGAGAGATCAAAAGGGCTTGAGCAACAGAACAGTTGCAGAGCTGATTGAGACAGATGGGACCTACACTGTTTATTAACTTTTCAGTTATAAGGAAGCATTTAATACATATAGCTAGGGCTGAAGCGGCTTTTTGCCAGCAAGAGCTTCAGTCTGCAAGCTCAGAATTTACCATTACTGATAGGCAGCAATTGTCTTTGACTAGTTGACAGGGGTATAATTATTCTCCATCTTCTACCTTTTGTTATAAATCTTTGAAAAACTAAATTCCTTAAAACTAATGACATATAATAATAATCATTTAGTCAGAATATTCAAGTCCCTTGCATACTGCATTCATGAAATATTCTTCACCTTCATAATCAAAGCATATGTACACTCAATGCCACAGAACACAACCATTCACTTTAAGTGTGTTTACTCAATTTTCAGGATGCTGAACATTAAGGACATATAACTAAGAACAGTTTTGCTTGTACAAAAAATGAAAAACATGGGTTCCAAAAATATAAGTAAACCTTTCACCATTTATTTGAACTAAAGATTCAATAAGTATACCATTTATGTGGTCACATTTTCTATTTTCATCCAAAATCCAAATTGCAGTCATTATACACAAGTGAAAATCAAAAGCAGGGCTCTTACAAATAAAGCACATCCACATTGTTGCAAGCTGTCACTCTTGCAGCTGAAACAAAATTTGGTCAGACTACCCCCCACAAACGTGCATTTAAGCCTGTCTAGCCTCAGACCTATCCAAACTTTACAAAGCTTCAGGACAGCTGGGACCGTGATACAACTGAAATACAAACTATAAAGTCTCCCTAGCAGAGGGGTGAGGTAGAGACAACTACTGTTTCACTAGCAAAGATTCATTGCGCATATGTGTACACAGAGACCTTCTGAGATATTTGTAGACTTTAAAGAGCACACGCTGTTCTGGCTGGATGGGTTAGAAAAGACTTCTGGTTACTGAATTACCAGCAGCACAGCATAGCACTATCAAATGTCATTTCAGAAGGGAAATCATAATTGCAAACTACAGAAATTATCCCACAGAAGGACAATGTGGGTTTCATTGACAGAGCAGCCTGTCTTCTGCATGCAGGAATACAAAGGGCACATTGTATTACTGCAGTTTAAATGAGTCAGTATGTTTATATATGATTCAAGCATGACAACAACTAAAATACGAACTAATCTATCACATTCACAAATACAGTAAAGTATTACTTTACTTGGGGGGATGCAAGTCATATTGTTGTAACATCATAATAAGCTATATACAGAGAATAAAAAGCAATTTGACCATGCACAGTTTGCTCCTAATTTGGACAATCTGTTTTAAGATTACTGCGTATAACTACATCTTTTCACTACTTCCAAGCTTCTGCTTGTGTGTGATACTACAACGGTTCCTAAACTCTATGTCATGGCAATACAGTCACTTGCTGTAGATTAGCTATGATGTCCCATATTCAATATTATTCAATGGCTGGAGCATCAGGTGAAAGAAAGAAAACTGGAAAGGAGATGAAAGTACTACTCTAAAAGTATCCTGCAGTGATATAACATTGTCTTTTGAGAAGCATCCCAAGACACTTCACAAACCACATCCATAGAAGACAACTTCTTGCCTTTATAAAACTTTTGGATACTACTAAAATGCAAGAAATTTCTTATTGTACACAGCTAGAGAAGGAGGGCCTGATACATCAGTGATGATATAAAGAAAGCCCAATAAAGTTCAATTCAGTACAACCCCTTCTCTTTTGGATTCTTTTTTCTATTTTTCCAAAGAAGTGGCATGCTCAGAAGCAAAGATCCTCCTTTCCCAAGGTACCAACATCAAGCAGTGCCACATCAATCATCCTAAGCACAGGATTCAAGTTCTCTTCAGCTGCCAGTCCAGATAGAGTGGGTTCAAAACCCATTACCACATCCATGAAGTAATGCAAATGGTCTTTTAAAATACAAGTATATGTCTTGTATCCCACTCAGGGATACCACTCCTCAGTGCCCTCAGCAGGCCCTCCTTTGTGACAGGGAGAGGAACACCAGTGAATGCTACTTTCAAATTTGCTGCTCACCACATTCTGCAACTGCAGCTCAACAATTACAAATGAAGTACTACCTTTATGATTTAATTGGGTTAAGTATGTTAGGATTTACAGAGCTCAGTATGTCTGTGTGCCTTCTCCTCCAGCCTTCCCACATGGCAAAATGATTGAGATCCTAGCAACCACTCAGAGTAAATGCAGACATAATAGATGAGTGAAGCATGAAAAACCAGAAAAGCTGTAGAATCTCTATCAAAAGAGGTCTTAAAGCAGAGTAATGATTTAAGTGGGCTTTCAAGTTATTTTTTATGATTCTATAGCGAACTTGCATGTAAAAAAAAAAAAAAAAAGATTTTAATAAATTTATAATGGAAAAAAATACTTTGAAATAGAACTGCCACTAAAAAATGGTAAAATAACCTAGTGCTGTGTAGTAGTAAGTAGTTTCTGTTATTACACATAACATATTCAAAAATGAGATTTATTTTTAAATCTCACATATCACCATGGAAGAATTATCCAAGCTATAATACTCAACTCAATCAGGCATCACCAAAAACTTCACCTTAAGAAGTTAAACAGCTCAGACATTCCATGAATCAAAAAGTCACTGGCCATCATCAGTGCAGCTAGATCCAGCAAAAGTTTGAAAACAGATTTAGAAATCACTAGCTGATGATGAAGGGAAAACATTATTTCTTACATAATTCTTAAACAATATAAAATACATAAAGAGTACTGAAAGAAAAAACTGGCTGTTTTGCTGACTTGAGATACGCAGTAAATGAACAAGTTAAACAACTGACCCTGCAAATTGCTCCATAAAAGTAATTTGCTCAGTTTGCTGCACATAGAGTTAGAAAGCTAACAGAGCAGATCATGGCACTCAGAACTAGAGTTTACAGTACTCATAGTGCACACTACTATAACCAGCCTCTTGAAACAGCAAAAAATGGATCTCACTATTAACTGTATCTTTTGGTCTGTTAACCAAAGCTCTGTTTCACACAGGTAAGTTTGTTCTAGAAAAACAGTATCAGTGAATTAAATACAATTAAAAAGAAATTTATAGAATCATAGAGTTATAAAATAGAATCATAGAACAGAATCGTAGAAGAGTTAGGGTTGGAAAGGACCTTAAGATCACCTAGTTCCAACCCCCCTGCCATAAGGAGGGACACCTCACACTAAGCCATGCCATCCAAGGCTTTGTCCAACCTGCCCTTGAACACTGCCAGGGATGGAGCACTCACAACTTCCTTGGGCAACCCATTCCAGTGCCTCACCACCCTAACAGGAAAGAGTTTCTTCCTTATATCCAATCTAAACCTACTCTGTTTACGTTTTAACCCGTTACCCCTTGTTCTGTCACTACAGTCCCTAATAGAATCATAGAATGGTTATGAGAAAAGACAGAATATACTGTCCTATATATTTAAAAATCATCAATAGTAAATGCATAGTTTCTGAACAACAGAACTGCAACACATTCTTATGCTGAAAAATACCTATATATAATTTTTTTAGGAAGGAAACCCAAACAATGATTATCTTATGAACAACATAATTAGAAAACTGATCAGAAAAGGCTCTGTTTGCATAACTTAACATTGCCTTCATATTTTGTTATGTTTTGTACAAATGCAAACTATTTGAGGTTAACCCTACAAATGCACAAAATACTCTTTCTTATTGATGAAACTTGAGATACATGTCATGCAAGTTAAGAGTTCCCTCAATCTAATACATCAGATTTAGAAAATTTTTGCAACCTACAAGTTACTATGGCAACTTTTTGGTTTTTAAAAATGTAAATTAACAGCGAGGCTTCATTACAAATTCTTTATTTCCTTTGTGTTGGTACATACTCTTTTCTCATATATGGGTTCAGAATAGCTCTTTCTACTCTACACAGCTGCAGTTTACATTAAAAAACGCAGCTACACTGAGAAGTCAGGATTAAATCTCAGTTAGTAAGCACATCTCTCTTTAACCTTGACCACTTTTAAGCCATAACATAAATGAGTGCAGGAGAAAGCAGTCGAACAAATGAGTAGTTCTATGGCAAAGGTTTCTCTGCTTGGCTTTTATAATGATAAACTATTAGAAAAGGAAAATATGCTGCAAATTGCAGTCCTTTTCTTGCTCTTTTTATTGCTAATTCCACTGAATTATTTTTATGTTCTTTGCTCTTTTCCTAAGGGAAAAAAAAATGCAAGTACATAAATCTGGAGAAGATAATATGATTGCTCTGTTTTCTTCTGAAGAAAATTGTGTTTTGACATGCCACTCTAGTACTGGACAGCTTTACTGAATTCAAGTACCTGTCTGCCTAAAGATGCACAGGTGCTGCAGTTCCTGTTACAGTGAACAGGAAGCCTAGAGATAGATCTGACATCTTCAACATCATGTCAGAAAGTCATAGCTTTAGAATGAATCTGAGATAAGCTACTCCTTTCAATTTGACTTCCATCATTTGTCTGCTTAAAAAGGGAGGTTTGCAAATCTCATATTGTGAATCATTTTCAAACTACTCATTAAACTACCTGTACCAAATAGAGGTTTTACATTAATTTTTCACCATAATGCAAATTACTAAACATACATGATTTCTGTGAATTGGGTTTAATATTAAAAAAATATTATAAATCTAATGCACTTTAGATCTCACCATGATAGAGCTTATAAAACTGAAGAAGAAAACTTAAAAGGATAAATGTGCAATAAATAAATAAAACTACAATACATAAATAAAACTACAACAAAATGTAAGTGAAAATATACAACCTTAACTACATCTGGACTTGGTCTCCCCAGATGAGCATCTAAGCACCCTGGTCTAGTAGAAGGTGGAAGTTTTCCTTGCCCACGGCAGGGGGGTTGGAACCAAATGATCTTTAAGGTCCTTCCAATTCAAACTTTATGATTCTATGACCTGTACTGGCTTCCTAAGGGACCAGTTGCCTGGATGTTTGCAACTGAGTCATCTAGTGAAAAATTCCCACCTAACCAAGAGGAAGTAATTATTAAAAGGGCACAAATTCCTTGCCCATCTTAGCTCTCTCTCGGTACCAGAAATTAAAATTTTCAGACTGTTTTCTAACAAAACTAAACCAGAATACTGGTGATTCATTAGCTCATACACAATGCCCTAATGCCCAATGAACTAGATCATATGGCCAGCCATAGTCCAACCTAAAAATCAGACTGGAAGAATTTTACAAAAGGTAGAAGGACAGTCAAAGCTACACATACAGTTACACAAGCACACAGGCAAAGCTAGTATGAAATTTATTTCTAAGAGAACCTAGGAAACAGGGAAGAAAAGCACAACATTCAGAATCATAACAGATCCCTTGACCACCTCTTTTTTGCTGACATTCCCATACATGCATCTTAAATGAAGCTGCATCCACCTGGAAGAGCATGAAAGGCAGAAGGCAGATAGAGCATACTGGAAGTAGACAAGGACAGCTGTAGAAATTAGGCAATTCTAGCTGGAGAGATGCATTAAGCCTGTAAGAGACACTGAGGAGAAACTATAGCTCCTAACTTCTGTTATTTTAACTACTTGCTCATGTATAATTTACTAATCTTTTTCTCATACTTTTTGTGTGAACTTCGAGTGTCTCTAGATTTGTTAAGTGACTGCAAGAATACAGTTTTGGCTCTAAGTAAGGCCTCAGTGCATAATTAAACAGAAGCACAGATCACTAACACTAATAACTGGAGTATACAGTTACACAACAGCCACAGTTTTTAGCATCTGTGGAACAACGGAAATAACTGCATGTTACCAGTAGCAAGACAATGTTACCAGGAGCTGGAGTGTCTGCATATGGGACAGAACTTGCCCAGTGAAGTACACGGTTTGGAAAAAGCTTCGATAGGAGTTACCTTTCAAAGTCATTTATATCACACATTTCACAGATAGGAAAGGACACTCTCCCAAATGAATAAACCAAGGCAAAAGTATACTGAAGTAGAACCTCATGCTGCCCAGCACAGCTGAAACTAGGACCTCAGTGAATATAGCAAGAAGTTCACCATCAACTCAAATGAAGACAAGATTTCATTCCTAACATCAAACAGTGTACTCATTTTCTCTAACCACACTGCTTCCTTCAGCTTTTATATCTTTCAGATTACTTTCTGAAGACTGTCACCAAAGACAGTTTACTTGTAAGTGAAAAGCTATGTCTGGCAAAATGCTTTTGGGCTCTGGAAAGTGAAATAAAAAGGAAAACCACACATCTTATAATGCATTTTTTATAAATAACTAACACTACAATTGATGTATATATATCACAACAAATGGATATTTGTCTACTTATGAACTAACCAGTAGTAACAATAAACCTATTGAGCCTTGGCATGAAATTAGTAAATTGAGATGGCCAAGAAAATGCTCAACCCATATGTTTTATCACACAATCCCTAACTGCAGGCCATAGGAGTTCTTGGGTCTTCAGCCCACTTGAAAATCATGCCACTTATTACTCACATAAAAGGTAAAATACATTTTCAGTGTTATTATATTCTTTAGGGAAGACATGAAACCTAGTAAAATACAAAAAGTTCTACTGAATTGTTAACCAAAACAATGGAAAGGTGAAAAGATTCAATAAAATGGGTTTGTTACTTTATACTACCAAAAAGAGAGAAAAAAAAAAAACCCAAACACATAGGAAGAGAATTTTTATCTTTAAAGGTTTGACTCTAAGACTCGTCAGCATCCACTATAATTCTGTAAAATAAGTTAAGGCAGCATCTGGTACAATCTATATATTTTTATAGCCAAGCATACAAAAACGTTTAGAACAGTTACGAGATCTTCTCACAATAAATGAAGCTAAAGATTTTTTACTTCATCTACCAACATGCATTAGAAAAACAAAGGCAAAAACCAGAACAAAAGAGGAACCCAGAAGCACATACATTTTTTTTAATGACTAAATAATACTGTGCAGACATTAACAGATAGTGGGAACTGCCAATGCACAGGAAAAAGAACAATCTTACAATCATTTTAGTTTAATCTCAATTAGTTCATAGCCATAAGCAAGGTGATACTCAAGCAGTGACCGTTTCAAACAACTGTTTGATTCTCTTGAGGCTAAATCTATTCCCAGATCTGCAATGCACATCTCCAAAACATGTACAGCTCTGAATAATGGAGCAGTGGTTTGGTTTTTTCTTCCTTAAAGCCATACATTTGTACTGAAAGAATCATGCTGAGAACCATGTAATCTAATACAATAAAAACTGCAGCAAAGTACAAAAGTTATCATATAACATCACTGTCATGATTAATTAGCAGTCACCACAGAACCACATAAAATGGGAGTGCTTTTCGACAAACTACTGTAAGGGGGTAAAGAAATTGTGACTTGCAATACAGTAACTTGTAGAAACTTTATTTCCATTAAGAAATGTTAGTGACACTCAAGGAAACAATACCTATTACCCAACTCTTCCACAGCATTAAGAAGAACAATGCTGTGGTGCGTAACTGTTCCAGAGGCATGAGCAAATCCCACACAGGACTCGCTCCAAGCACAGGTTGCAAAATATGACTGTTTTGGATTTGAGTGGCAAAGTTTTGGTAGCAGAGGGACTGCAGAGGTGGCTTCTGTGAGAAGCTGCTATAACTTTCCCTAATGTCCAATAGAGCCAATGCCAGCTAGTTCCAAGACAGACCTGCCACTGGCCAAGGTCAAGCCCATCAGTGACACTGGTGGTGAATGTCGGATAATATATTTAAGAAGGCAAAAAATCTCTGTGAAGCACTAGCAGAAGTCTGAACACAATAGTAAGAATATGTGACAGAAACATCCCTGCAGACACCCAGGTCAGTGGAGAAGGAGAGCAGGAGGTGCTCCAGGTGCCACAGCACAGATTCCCCTGCAATCCATGGTGCAGCCCATGGTGAGGCAGCTGTGCCCCTGCAGCCCATGGAAATCCATGGTGGCGCAGATTCCACCTGCACCCCAGAAAAGACCCCACAGTGGATCAGGGAGATGCCCAAAGGAGGATGTGACCTCACGCTTGTGAGGTGGGCTGATGCCAACATCATGAAGTTTAACCATGACAAGTGCAAGGTCCTACACCTGGGTCGGAGCAATCCCAGGCACAGCTACAGGTTGGGCAAAGAGGAGATTCAGAGCAGCCCTGCGGAGAAGGACTTGGGGGTGGTGGTCGATGAGAACATGAACATGAACCAGCGTCAGTGTGCACCTGCAAACCAGAAAGCCAGCCATATCCTGGGCTGCATCAAAAGGAGCGTGACCAGCAGGTCGAAGGAGGTGATCCTGCCCTTCTACTCTGCTCTCGTGAGCCCTCACCTGGAGCCTTGGGTGCAGTTCTGGTGTCCTCAACAGGAAAAGGACATGGAGCTGTTGGAACAAGTCCAGAGGAGGGCCATGAGGATGATCAGGGGACTGGAGCATCTCCTGCATAAAGGCAGGCTAAGAAAAGTGGGACTGCTCAGCCTGAAGAAGAGCAGGCTGCATGGAGACCTCATAGCAGCTTTCCAGTATCTGAAGGAGGCCTATAGGGATGCTGGAGAGGGGCTCTTCATTAGGGACTGTAGTGACAGGACAAGAGGTAATGGGTTCAAACTTAAACAGGGGAGGTTTAGATTGGATATAAGGAAGAAATTCTTTACTGTTAGGATGGTGAGGCACTAGAATGGGTTTTCCCAAAGCTGTGAATGCTCCATTCCTGGCAGTGTTTAAGGCCAGGTTGGACGAAGCCTTGGGTGGCATGGTTTAGTGTGGGGTGTGCCTGCTTATGGTAGGGGGGTTGGAACTAGATGATCTTAAGGTCCTTTCCAACCCTAACTGTTCTACGATTCTATGATTCTATGACCCCACGGGAAACCTGTGCTAGAGCAGGCTCCTGGCAGGAGCTGTGGCCCTACGGAGAGAGGAGCCCACAGTGTAGCAGGTTTGCTGCAGGGACCATGCAGGCCATGGGAAGGACTCATGATGGAGAAGTTCATGGAAGACATTCTCCTGTGGGAGGGACCACACAGGAGCAGGGGAAAAACGTGCAGAGTCCTCCCCTGAAGAGGAAGGAACAGCAGAGACAATGTATGATTAATTGACGACAGCCTTCCATTCCCCATTCCCCTGCACTGCTCATGGACAGGAAGAGATAGAGAAAATCAAGTTGAGCTCAGGAAGAAGGGGGGAGAAGGGGGAAGGGAGACTGAAGTTGGTTTAAGATTTGGATTTGTTTCACATGACCCTACTCTAGTTTAGACTGGCATTAAATTAATTTCCCCAAGTCAAGTCAGTTTTGCCACTATGATAATTGGGGAGTGATCTCTCCCTGTCCTTATCTTGACCTACAAGCCTTTCTGCCAGCACAGTTTGCTAGTTCTCATTTTGCTACAAGATTTGAAGCCTTTCAGACATCATAAAAATTGGACAGTGCTGTATCAAGATAGACACCATGACAGACAGCAATGAACCCAAAGCTCTTAATCAGCTGTAGCACCAAATAGGCACAGAGAACCCCTCTGAAGCCATTTGCTGCTCACCCTGTTATGGGGCTGGTTCTGTGCTTCCCATACTACAGGTCAGAGCAGTCATGGGGCCACCTGGAAATAAGCCCTCCAAGTGCTGAGGAAACAAGAACAGACTGGCGGAATTCAAGAATCCTTAAGCCAAATCCTCATCCCATAAGACAGTGAAAGATACAGATACTCTAATTTCACTGCTCTTTGTACACAAAGAAGAGTAAATAGAGAAAGGCCCTGCTTCAAAACGACTTGAAGTCCTAAAGAGCAACAGAAACAGGACTTAAAAGAGTGATCTTTAACTACATAAATCATGAGATTTTTCAGGTTTGGGGTCTTTTGGTTGGTTGGTGGGTTTTTTCTTTTTAATTACATCTGCAACTCAAAAAGTGGCATGATTTAGCTAATAAAATACTTAAAACACTGGCTGTTTTCTTGAGGTTTTATTTGACTTCTGAATGCTTTTTGATCCTAGTACGTATTCTCAAGACCCTATTCGTTTTTAGCAATCAACAGAAAACTACTTGAAAGTCCAACATTTAAATATCTTTCACTTTTCTAAGTTTCAGGAAAATGCATGATTTGGAGGATAACACTTGAAGGGGCTCCAAGAAGTCACACAGTCTGCCTGCCTGCTTTAACCTAACGATTCTGCTCCCAATAGACAATACTGTAAACTGAAAGTAAAACTCTCCTGTTTTACAACTCCCCAAGAAAATCTATTCCAGTGCTTAACTGTTCTTGCCATTGGCAAGTCTTCCCTGATGCACAGCACAAATTTGCCTTGCTGCAATCTTTCCTAATGTCTAACTTAAATCTCCCTCAAATCAGTTTGCAGTGAATGCTGCTTCTTGCAATCTTCCCACTTTACAGAAAGAACAGTTTGTTACTCCTACGGCAGAATTCTGCCCACTGAAAGCTCTTATCCTGCTAGTAATCTTTTCTCTAAACTCAGTAACTCCTGTCTCTTCTGTACTTGTTTCTAGGTCATATCTTTAAATGTTGTCGTTATTCCATTTGTTCTTCTCATGTGTGACCGCAATTAAACATCCAGTCTTTGGAATACCTTTATAGCCTTGTGGCAGTGTTAGAAAGAAGCTGAGATCGAGAATATACTGGTTTATTATAAACACATTTTTTCACCTGAAGAACTAACACAGTATTCTACTTTCCTTGATACGGTCAAAAATAATAAATCATCTACCTGAAAACTCACATTAGCACAGCATCTGCTTTTAGAAAATATTTCAATAAATATTGATCCATTAATTTTTTTTTTCTGGTCATTTATATGTTAATTTGCTGTTTGGATATATGCCAAACATGTTATTCATTGCTTTTCACAAGACTAACAACAATTAGTAGGAAGATCTATTGTTCTGACTACCGTTTACTTGTGAACCGATGTAGTGCCAAAGGTAAAATATAATGAATAGGCAAATTCATTATATTGTGTTGGATTTCTAGAACAAGCATAAAAAGCACATCTGGACAAATAATCAGATTGTCTTATTAAACAGAACCTTCTATCACTATGGGTTGTAAGTGGCAAGAGGTTATAATTTCTGAGCAAAACAAATCTTTGCTAAAATCCAAATACTGGATGGAATAGATGCCTGGTTTGGACTTGTATGAACATGCACTACAGTTGGCCAGTCATACGTGGCTAAGCCACCAATTCCAATTAGGACTTCTAAGTACTACTGGAAAACAAATACTGCTGTTATCATTAGCACAAAAGCTTCTTTTGCCTCTTCACTTCATATAATTATAAACAGTTATTTTTAAATATATATGAGAATATTTTACCTATTTTTTTTTTTACTAGTGAATTAAAGACATTTATGGCTTTTCTTACAATACTATATTGAATTTTTGACCTCTAAGTACAAGCTTTTTTATAATGTCTCCTTTTAGATTCAGTTTAAAAATATCTCAATTGTGTCTTGTTTTTATTCCAGTTTTATATTTGATACAGTGCATGCCTGCTGAGAAACAATGAAAATAAATACTAGTCAACAGATCTAAAAAGCATTCACTTTTGTATGATGTGACTTAAATCAGTCTATAGCACTGCCTTTAAGAACAGGTAGTGCTGATAAATGCTGAGAAAGGTCAATAATTCCTCACCTGTGCTCTTGGGGCATGAAAACAGGCAGTCATAAAAAAGCTACTGAAAATCTGTTACTAATTCCTTTTTCAAGTTGCTCGGTTGGGAAAAGGAGGAGGTTTATACCATCTATGGAGCACTTCCCTATGAAGACATACACACATCTTTCCNTACTAGTGAATTAAAGACATTTATGGCTTTTCTTACAATACTATATTGAATTTTTGACCTCTAAGTACAAGCTTTTTTATAATGTCTCCTTTTAGATTCAGTTTAAAAATATCTCAATTGTGTCTTGTTTTTATTCCAGTTTTATATTTGATACAGTGCATGCCTGCTGAGAAACAATGAAAATAAATACTAGTCAACAGATCTAAAAAGCATTCACTTTTGTATGATGTGACTTAAATCAGTCTATAGCACTGCCTTTAAGAACAGGTAGTGCTGATAAATGCTGAGAAAGGTCAATAATTCCTCACCTGTGCTCTTGGGGCATGAAAACAGGCAGTCATAAAAAAGCTACTGAAAATCTGTTACTAATTCCTTTTTCAAGTTGCTCGGTTGGGAAAAGGAGGAGGTTTATACCATCTATGGAGCACTTCCCTATGAAGACATACACACATCTTTCCTTTTCATCATCCAAAACCAAAGCCTGTTTCAAGCTACCTTTTATGAAGCTACCTTTCATGAAGTGGGAAACTGCCAGACGCCCCCTCTTGGTACGTCCCGGCACAGCAGATGCCAGAGAGAAAACAGCTTTCTCATCTCCCTGAGAAGAAAACTATTGAGAACTTTTGGCTACAAAGGCTCTTTTCACTGCTATACTTCTCTAAATCTGAAAATACCAAAACTTTTCAAATACCAAAACTTTTCAAATACCGAGCTATCTTCTCTCGAAGCAGGACACTCTCTGATTTTTCTGCAGTACTGATGTGCCATGTGCTGTGAAACAGCCACTTGAATTGGGTCTTCTTAATTTTTTGCCTTAAGAACTATAAAAAACCTACAAACAAACCTCCCATACTTGTTACCTTTCACATTTTCTTTCCTTGTGCAGTATTTATGCAAGCTTAGGGCTTTGTAGCTGCCAATCTGTTTCCTGGACGTAAAGAGAAACCCTCCACTTTCACATTCAGCGCCTCTCTCTAGCCCAATGTGCTGCTCTGATAATTTCATTCACATCTGTCTCTCCACAAGCACTCACCAAATCAGAAGAAAAGAATTATACTACAGTATGTTAAGAGTAACAAACTCGACAAAAGCAGACAAATTTGCAGCTGGGACACACTGTCCTCAACTCAGCTTTACTATATATAGGTAACATATGCAGCACATCTGGTATGCAAGATATCTTACAGTTCTGAGACACAAGTGGAGCACAAAGGGCAAACTGGAAAAAAAAAAAACCAAACAATTCCCACATGAATCCAAACTTTTTTCCCCACATTCTTAAACGCAATTCTCTTTCTCACCTAATGCTTAATTATTTCAAGGTGGGGGTTTTGATGCTTAAAAGATAAAAGAAAAAAAATAAATGAAGGAACAAAAGGCTGGCAGTATCATCTGTTGTAGTAAGTCTCATTCAAATGCTTTCCAGCAAAATCTGGAGCACCAAACTCTGCAAAAGTTTATTGCTTTGCACAGCAATAAACATGAGTTTTACCAACTTTATAAAGCTATCAGGTTATAAGAACAGAATGGTCTGAAAAAATTATCCTGGGTATACTGTCAGGAGAGCTTTCCAAGCATTAGCAGAGGAGTAGTATAGTTGTTTGGGCTTACACAGATAAACAGAATAACGTTCGTTATTATTTTCAGTGCCAAATGTACACCCTAAAACCACAAAAGTACACATAAGGCTTTTTTCATACTTTTAGAGCAGGCTAAAATATTTCAATACATAAAAAGTGACAGAATAAAGATATAAAACTTAAAACCAAGTAATTATGTGTAATAAATGCATTATTTTAAAGAAAGTGCTCCAGCATTTTTTGTTATTGTAAGACTAATTCCTCTGAACTTGTTTGATAGAGAAGTACCCACAACTGTGTAACCAACAATTGCTTACTTTGTTTAAGGCTGAAAAAGGTGGTAATTACGAAAAATGTGCTAAACCTTTTAAGGTTTTTTTTTTTTACACATAAGGTACCTTACATGTAAGACACCTTATTCATGTATGTAAGTATATACTAAATCTGCACAAATGATACTAAAATTATGGTTTATAGCCATAATCACCTGGTTATAACACAAGTATTGGAAGTCCCTTTCCTCCACTTAACTGCAGCATCAAATCAACAGAAAATCACCCTATTTTACACAGCTTACTACTGAGTGTCTACCAACAGGTTAAGAATGCAGTTTTGAGATATGAATTCTCAATCCTCTATACTTCAAGTAAGATTGTTGAAACTGAATACATGTTTCTGTGTAGTCCCTCTCCAAACAAGGCTCACACCACCCTAATCTCATAAACCATTCAAAATATTAAACCGCCCTTGGCAGATAAGACATTCCTGTCTCTTAATGAGCTGTCACAGGATAAGCAAAGCTTTAAAGTGTATCTAGGACTGTAACACACCCTGGCTGCAATACACACACCCTTCTGAAGTTACTCCCTGATTGCACTACTTTCAATGGGATTCAAAGAGACATTTAGAAACTGTATGCTTTCCTTTCCCCATTGCAACTGTGTCTGAATGGTTAAAATGTTCTACTAGGTGAAAAGGGTACTTGTCTGGGGGCAAAGGAGTTCCCACAATTAATGTGTGCAGCATCAACTCTGTGTTTTTCAGTTCTCTTTGAATAAATGCATTTAACAATGTATAAATCATTTAAAATCAGGCATGGCTAGTGAACTTAAATCCTTATTTTTAATTCTCAATGGTGTATGCAAAAAGTTTTAGCTATTTTGATTTTTAATGCCCCTTCATGCTGGCTGTAGCTGACTAGAGTATGTTAAACTGCTTTGCAGGAAGATCAGACAGGCATGGGACTGCAATTATATATCACAATACCCTTTTCTGGGTTCACAGCTCTATTCATCTTTTAGAAACACTCAAGGACAGCTTGGCCATAGGGGAACGGATTAGCCACAGGACGACCTGTATTTTCACACAAACGTCTAAGTGTGGAAAAATGGCACCCTGTGTCACCCATTCTTCACTTCCTGAAAAAAAACATATTCATGAAAATAGACATTTAAACAGCTCTTTCCCACTCATCTCAGAACAAGCAGTCATTGTTTCCTAACACCATTTAAATGGCAGTAATGTAATGCTACCACTGAACTGCCCTGATTCAAAAACATACACACAAATACACATAACTACTTAGGGAATCTAAGTTCAGCATAGGAACTGAAATGAAAAATTAACAGTGTGAAAACTCTCAGTTGACTGTTGCAACATACAATCTCCTATTTATGAATGTGACTGAAAAAGGATTTGGTTCCAGTAAGTAAATTTCAGCTGAATTGTAATGGAAGTTCTACACACTATAGACATGCAATACAACTGAAATTATAAAACTATCTTGTGTTAGTAGATGATAACAGTTTAACATAACAGCTAACATAACTGAGTAAAGGGAATGAATACAGAAAAAGACATGAGGCAATTCTATTATTTTGAGTTGCTGTAAGAAGTGAAGATTATGTCAGTTTTCTATTAAGACCAGCCTCTGGAAAAATAATAAGCAGTAAATATTGCAAATCATGCAAAAATAGCAAGAGCATGCATTAATAAATTAAGTCAGATCTTTAATTAATTTTACATGTCATTCTTCTTAAATCATCTTGCATACAAAAGAGATGCTCGGTATATGAACTTCTACTGTCAAATTCTCTCAGGAGATCATGTTATCAGCTAATCTGATCAAGCCAGGCAAACTGGTGGTTTACTTGTTTGTTCTCTGGGACTACAGGAAATTATCCTTCCGCACAAGAAATAATCAAATGAAAATGTCCAGGCATTTAACTTAAGAATTTGACCACACTGCTGAGTTACAATGAGACCATGTAGTTCATTAGGCTTCAATGGGAAATAAATCTTTTTGCCAGGAAATCAACAGTCTAACAACATCATGTGCAATGAGACATTCCATTCCTAACTTTTTATAAAACGCTAGTGTGAAGGGTGAACTCTGATATCAGAAAAGAATTTCAAAGCTTATGAAAGTAAGGTAATAGCCATCTCAGCTTTATTCTTCTTTATACATACTTAACCAACAAATGTGGTAGGCATATGGTTAAATGATTTGCTAGTCCTTTCCTCACACTTCTTGTCTTTGTTTTGTTTCTGCAAATAATAAAAAAGCAGGTTTTAAAATGAAAAAGGAATGCTAATCTTACTTTTGCAAACTGTTTAGAATATGTAGCTTAAATCCACTGTTACCTATTTTTCAACATCTCAAATACCTGCGTTTGAATATAATATGCTTAAAACAGTAATTTTTACTGGCTAAAGTTCTTAATAAAGAAAAGACTCAGTTATACCACACAGACTTTCAACCAATTCCACTAAACTATTCAGTGTCATTATTGAAACTACAGTGAGGAATACATACACTGCTGAAGTAATTATACGAAAGGGGTCAAACTGCTATTGTGAAGATTAGCACCCGCCAAGAAAAGGCTGACAACCAGCTCAACACACGCAATCTGTATTTACAGTAAGTATATAGTTCTCAGTGTTAAAGAAAGCAGAAATAATTTCCTCACAAATATAAACAAACTGCTGCAATTAAGTTACCCGACAAGCTCAAGAGCTTCAGTTTTCTCTCTGCAGTCCACACTGAGTGGCTGTGATTGCTGGAGGAGAAGCAATGTAAAATGTGTTAAAGTCCTTGGTGCATGGCCATGGTTACTGTTTTTATATATTAATTTGCTAGCTTTCTACGCCTACAGTGCGTAGAAACAAAATGCTTCTTCTATTATGGATTATTTACAGTAACTCTGGTCTCAAGAGCAAGCAGTGAAAGACTGAAGAAAAAAAAAACAAAAAACCAATCAAAACCAACAAACAATCATGCAGCATAATGGCAAATACTGACAAAAAAATAGCCTGAAATGACTGGCAGTATCATTCTGCAAAACTTCCTCAAAATGGACCATCTCATTAGACAGAGATGTACACATACACTTGTCCAAGCATTTTAAAAGAATGTTAAATAAGTGATTCTGTGGGAGGCATTGCACACAACCCTGGTAAAGCATAGGCAAGTTTCTTAAGGGAGAAATCTCTGGCACTGGAGATACCTGGAGAAGGTTTCTTTCCTACCCAAATGGGGCAAATCAGTGTTTATTCATCTCAGAAAAGACCTATGAAAATGTACAGTCTCGTGCTTTTTTCGGACTGGCACTAAGCTAAACCCAGCTGTGGCCCCTCAGTGGCTGTGAGGCAGTCACTTTGCCCAATCTTGAGTGAAACTTTGTCCCAGTCACATAAAAGTTTTTTGCCAGGCTCTTCACAACCAGCACTCCAAGCTGAGCCGGACTCCTTACTCCGGCAGCTCAAACCTCAACGGCATTACAGTGCTAAAAAAGAGTAAGCAGGTTCACCAAAACCCCATACTGTTGTGTTGTGTTTGGTAACACTGTTCAAGAACAGCAGTGGGCTTTCCCATACGCCACCAAATATATACATATATATATGCACATCTCTCGGGATTCACACTTGAATTTCAGACTACAGTTAGCTTTATAGATGAGCAACGGAATTACAGTTTAACAGAGGAAGAAAAAAAAAGAAAAATAAAAAATAAAAAATAGTAATTTCCTGAGGAAAGAAAATAAACAAACCAATCAAAAAAACAAAAAAAAAAAAAAAAAAAAAAAAAAAAAGAGCAATATGAGGGTTACTTCCAAGAAAATTCCTCTATCCATTTAAACGTATTTGTTTTCCACTCAACCCATGAATAGGGATAAAAAAAAAAAAAAAAAAAAAAACCAAAAAAAAAAAAAAAAAAAAAAAAAGAGCAATTGAAGGTTTACATTCAAAAAAATTCCTATAACCATTTAAAAATAATTGTTTTCCAACCAACCCATGAATAGGGAAAAAAAAAAAAAAAAAAAGAGAAAGCCTGCCCCACAATTCAAACTATTTTCTCCAGTAAATTGTAGTCACAATTTTCTGACCACAAGGTGGAAAAAAACAGGAGCCTTGAAACCATGCAAAGGCCTCTTCCAGTTTCGGGGCAGCCAGGAGGAGAAGGAGGATGCCGAATGCCCAGAATTTGCTCTGCCCTGCCCTTTTCATAGAACTTTAGTGCCATCTATTGAAAACGTACCGAACGAGGAAGAGGGAAAGGCTGCCTATTGATTTGGTATAAAAATAAGACGTTTACTTGTTAAGGGTTTTTTGGTTTATTAATACTCCCATGATGACTACTGTTCTGTGGTCATCTGATAGCAACAAATATTTTCTATACATTATACATGCCCCATAAAGAAATGAAATGTCGGCTAAAGAACTCAACACAAACAGCAAACAGATTTTATATATATATATATATATGCACATTTACCAAGAATGTAAGTCTAACACTACCTATTATCTAAAGGAACAGAAATGAGAAGGCTTTAGCGGAAAGGAAAAATAGCGTGGAAGCACTGCTGTAAATAGAACATACTGGAAACAGTAAAAATAATTAAGGCACCTCGTAAAGACCTCAGTATTAAAGAACAGGGTATGTAGACATGCAGATATAATTACCTTCTTTAAGAAACTGTGAGTGGATGACAAATATAAGAAAACAGCAGATCGCTGCTCCTGCTAGTGCCCATAAAGCTTTCAAGAGCTGCATCTCGGTCTGAAACTCAGTAAATACCCAGAAAGTCACACAATGAATTTCCACAGCGATGCATCAACGCTTCCCTCCGTGCGCCAGGCGCGGCGGCTCCCGGCAGGGACCACACTCCAGAGCAGGGCGGGCGAGCCCGGGGCTGCGGAGGAGGGGCTGGGGCTTCACACCCCGCGCGGGGGCAGCGGCAGCGCCGCGCTCTCCTCGCCCAGGCAGCCGTCGCGGGGCCCCATGAATCAGCGCTCCGTCTCCGCGGGAGCCGCGCCGAGCCGAGCCGAGCCGAGCCGGCGGCGGGGGCAGGAGGCCGGCGGCGCCGGGCAGCGCTGCGCAACAGCGCCCGCTGCACCGCGGGGCCGCGGCCGCCCGCTCAGGGCGCGCCGCCGCCGGGCGGTGCGGGGCGCGCGGGGGCCGGGCCCTCGCCGCCGAGGCTCCGCGGGAGCCGCTGCAGCATCGCCGGGCTGCGGACGCCGCTCGCTCCTTCCCTCGCCTGCCGGGCCGCCGCTCCGCCGCTCGCTGCCACTGCTCGGGGAGGAGAGAGCGAGTGGGGAGGGGAGGGAATGGGGAGGAGGGACCTCTCTTTACTGCAACTTCTCCCGGCTGGCGGCAATTTGTTGCACCCCCCTCCCTCCTCCCCCGACTCGGAGATCCTCTCTGGTGCGGGGAGGTGGGGAGTCAGTTCATCCCGCCATCTCCGAGGAACGCGGGGCCGCTGGGGGGCTCTTGCACAGATCGCTGACTTCCCCTCGGGCTCGCACCGCACCCCCCGGCTCCTGGCGCTGCCTCGGGCGCTGCCGCCGACCCCGCGCCTTCCCTCACACGCCGGAGGGGTCTGCCCCGTCCGCGCAGCTCCGCAGAGCGCCCTCCGAGCAGCTGCGCCGGGCTACGGCCAGGGCTCGCTCAGTCTACAGGTTAATGACTCCGCGGCAGCCATCCCCGCGGAAAGCAAGAACGCAAATGAAAGAATAACATAAATAAAATAAATATATTTAAAGGCCAAGGCTGGGATTTTGCTGTCGCCCTCCCACCCCAGAGGGAGGACCGAGCAGCCCAGCTGGCTGCAGTAGGGAAGCCGGGGATGTGCTGCGATGCGGAGCCGCTCCGAGGGGCTCCGCGCTCGGCCCCGCCGTTGTGGGATGCACTACAGCCCTGCTCGCTGGCCGACGGACGGGATCCCCCTCCCCCCAGGCTGGGCTCCGAGCTCCGTCCCGCACAAGCAGCAGGCGGCGGTGCGGGGCAGGGAATAGCTGCGCGCTGCAGCGCTGCGGAGCGCGGTATGGGGCGGTGGAGGCGGCTGCCCGGGCCGTGCTCCAACCGGGGGCCCCTGCGGAAGCAGAGCGGAGCGGCGGGACCTTGCCGGTGTCGGCGGGGTGCGAGCGGCGGCGCGTAACGCGGATGAGGAGGGGAAAACAGCAGGAACGGGCCAGGGGCAGGTACAGAGCCGGCACGGCGGGAAGCTCCGCGGGAGGCTGCGGACAGAAGGCGGGTGAGCGCCGGACGGCACGGCACTAACAGCGGCAAGGCGGCGGGTCCTCCCCGGCAGGCAGCTGCGGGCTGAGCTGGAAGTTGCAGTGGTGCTCAGGCCGGCGGTACATATACTGCGCTACACTGGCAATGACAATATCGCCCCGGTGTCCGGAGCGTTACCCTGGTTCAGCCGGGATAGCCGTGGAAGCGCACCCAGTTTTGTGGATATAATCCAAGTAAGGGTTGCACGCCAAGAGCTCTGTTTTCATAAGTCTTTGGTTACATGTTTGCATTTATGTTTGATTGGGTTTTAATACTTACTACTTCAATAGTTTCTTAATTTTTTATTCTTTTTTTTTTTAAAGGAGGGTTTCCAGATGCTTGGAAGGACAAATTAATAAAAGATCAATATTTTCTTTGGGCAAACATCTCCCTTGTTGTTGATGATGTGTGTTAAGTTTATCCCTGCACTTTCTGGTTTTTCACAGATAGCACAGAGCAACATTAAAAACAACTATGTTTTGAATTTTAAATTCCACATAAATCCCTATAAGCCCATTTATTGCATTTACTGTACTAGAAGATTACAGCAGTGCAATGTTAAAGCAATGTCATATCTACACTAAAGATATTCCACTGTAAATCTTTCATTCTGCAATGTACACTTTGGTGAGAAATTGGCCATGCTTGGGCACAGTTCAAGTTGGGTTTTGTTTGTTTATTTGTCTTCTGGGTGAAAGAAAAAAGTGTCGGTTAGGTAAAGGAAATTCACACATTTTATACTTTAGCAAATAAGCACACAGAGCCTGACACAGCAGCTTTCAAGTTCACAGATAAGTGGATTTTAGAAGTGCTTCACACTTAAGAGTTTACACAGTCCAGGATAAGCAATATATATCTTTCTGTGTGAACATGCTAAGTTTGGAGAGAAATCCGATGAAATATTTCACATATGACTTTTCAACTAAAAGCATGAGAAGACCCACTTTCTATGGGTCAAAGTCCCCAAATTCTTTGCCCCTTTTAAGGTGGAAGATGATAGTAGCCCTTCTTACATTTGAAACTAGGTAATTCTGTGATTCTGTGATTCTAGTCTTACTTGAGTTTCTGAACTGGACGAATACTTCTGGGCTTCTGTAGGCTTGTCATAAAACAGAACCTTGTCATAAAACAGAACATCAAAACATAGCACCGGACTTCCCAGCCACGGGGGAGTCACTCTACATGCACACCAGTGTAAGTGGGAGCAAAAACTGGTTCAGCACTCACGCTGTACAGAGATATTTAGTCTCATAGCAACGAGGGATTCCAGTAGACTTCCCATTTGAGGGGACAGTGGTACCTGGCAACGCCGTTTGCTGTACTAAATATGGTTCACTGTGTTTTTTGTTATTTTCTAAATAGCTTTAGACCTTTCAAATAGGATCCTATTCAAAAATACTCATTTTCAATTTCTTTACCTGTCAGCTGCATAAAGAGCTACAAAATATTAAAGATGTCTCAAGTTACCAGTGCAGACTTCTCTGGAAGACTTTTCTGAATAAATTCCACCCATAAGATCTCCCCCTCATCTTTCATGCTATGAAGATTTGCATCCCCAACTAATGGAATAACACTCATCAAACAATTTCTAAGCTGCTTAGGCCAAAAGAAATCTACAGAACTATCTCACTGTGGATTTTCAGGTTTCTGCCAGAGCTCTGACCCCATATGTCCCCAGCAACAGAGAAGCAAAAGGTGGCAGGTCGTCCCAGCAGTAGCTCCTTGCCAGGGAACCACTACACAGGAACTTTCCCAGTTGTGTTTTAATGCTAAGGGAAGGCTTCTCAGCACCTGAAAGCTGGAGAAGGGTGGTGGTGGCATTGGAAGACATTTCCGATACAGAAGACAGTTGCTGCTGGGAAAAGTAGTGAGAAGCTGAGGAATGCATTTTCCTCATGATCAAGGAGCAAGAGAAAGTGTGTATGAGATACATGTTCTGAGTTTTTATGGGAAAGCAAAATCAAAATGAAGTGCATAATCTCCAAATGCGTGTTCTCTTTTGGAAATAGCTCATTTGCTCTTTTTACCAAAACTTCAATCTAGCTCCACAGAATTACTAAAACTGGAACTATGCAGCAAATGCAGCAGCTTTTGCTCAATTCTAGAGATTTAAAAGTATTAGTTATACTCTGCATTTAATTATCTGAAAAGATTCTATGAAACTTTAGAAGATCTGTTCTTCGTTGCTAAGATATTTTATAAATAAAACCATGCCAAAATTCCTGGAAAACAGTCATGTTCAGATTGTATTCCAGACACCTATAACTAAGTTATAAAACTATAACTACGCTCCTTGTGTTTCCAGTTGTGTCGAATGCCTTTTGCATAATTATTTTACTCCTGTTCATGCAATAAAACCCCAAATTATGCACAGCCAATGCAGATCTAAATGCAGGAGCACAAGAGATGACGTTAGCCCATTTTCAGTAATGAATTTGGAAACTACTACTGGCTCTGAATCACAAAAAATAGAGCAGACAATATCTATTATTAGGTTATCTAGACCAAACCTTCGCCAATGCCCACTGGATTTCATTTTTGTTACTTTTGAGTTACTCAGGCAATAGTCTGTCACCAGTCACTTCAGGTGATTATTCCAGCCCAGTGGTTCTCTCAGATGGAATGTTTCTCCTGATGCGAAGTTTAACATTTTATTTTGTTGAAATTCGCCAAGTTCATCCTTCACATATGCCTGAAGTGGCATTATAAATCTTTTTCCAGTTTGAATCTAACCAAAATAGATGATACAGTGGATATATAGTAATGAATACAGCTGGATATATTTCCATTAGTTTTTGCAGCCTACCAGTATGTTTTTCCCCATTCTGTTCTCTGCATTCTCTGCATGCCAGTGGCTGGTTCACATTTTTTTTTGCTACTGGGCTAGTTGTGACTACAGTAGTCTTCAATATTTCCATTTGACCAACTCCTTCCACAAAACCCCTACGGTTTTCATTTGCCTTTCCTCACTTACCTAATTAGGTGATATGTTTCTTATGTTTTTAATATTTTTTTGGCATACCAAACCCTGCTTCCTGTTATTTCTCCTAATGGCTAATTCATAAAAGGGATAGTGCAATCTAGGCAATTAAGAATAACTAATGTGTAATTTCCTTGCTACACTGCATCATGTCTACTTAGAACTTTTGATGCTTTGATGTTTGTTTGGGTGGGGGAGGTGGGGTTAAGTAATTTTGTTTTCTTTCTTTTGTTCAGTTGCATTACTTTGGTATTTCTTGTCTCCTTCCTACCAGCTTACCTATTTTCTATCCAGATTCAATATTCTTCCTCTTTTTCACTTATAGAGAATGAACTGTGCCACCAGTTCATGTCATGTGGACAGATGTCCACCAGGAACTCATTGCACTTTCTCCAACATGCCAGTCACCACTTGATAATAGTTTTTGGCTACTACCGACAGAGGCTGCATAGGAGCTGCCTAAGAAGTTGGATTTTCTGTGAGATCACTCAGATCCCTGATAGATTTACCAGATCACTGGTAAATTCCCCCCCCAAGCACAAATCTCAAATGACATGATCTGCCAGTCACAGGTACTATGGGTAGCACAGTGGAACTATGTTATCGTGCTTCTCCATCCATGTTGTACTCACAGATCATCTTCCTCATATCTGCTCATCAAGCAATCTCCCCTGATAGAATTAAAATCTTTAAACAGCTCAATTCTGAAATTTTGTTTTTGTCCTCTTTCATTTTACCTTACATGCTTCACCTTTTAGAAGGAGCACCTAGCTTTGCAGTAGCTGCTTTGACACATTTAACAGCACAATTATAGATGTCTTGGTAACCACCCATTGACTAAAAATAACCTGGCAACTGAAGACACACTTAGGTATTTATACTTAGATATCCCAGAGGAACCCTTCACAGCTCCTGTAGCTGGGGAAAACATATGTATCTCACCAAATGCAGTAGGCTAGGAATCCTCAGGGGTGGGGGCGGGGGACATAGGGGAAGCAATAACATTGCACAGCTGAAAGATTTTCCAGACAACACTCTGCCAGCTAATCCAACTCTTATCCAACTAGCTCTGCAATTATGGCTTCCCACTGAGAACAATGACAGCATTATGACCAGGGGAATTTTCTAAATAGAAAAAGCTTCATGCATCCGGGATTACAAAATTTAGAATCTTAAAAAAATCCAGCCTCTACACTGATGGTACTTGCAGCCAGTACAGATCCAAAGGAACTAGTGCCAGTAAGCATATGAGAAAATACATGAGCTGTAATGATGAGCTGCCAATGAGGAGGGAACCAGGGAAGCATATCCTGTGTGAAGAACCTGCAGTGCTGAAACTCATTCTTGCCTTCCAGAGTATGAAGGTTTTGAGTTTTTTATATCTGAGACGTACCAAGTTTTCATTCAAGCTGAAATATTCTAACACCTGAAGAAAAAGACATCTAAATTATGTGATTTAATTTCTATGATACATGATTACATATGCTGTGGATGCCTATGGATAGGTTTGTATATTTGAGGGGAAAAAGAAATTCAGTATTAAATTGACAGAACTATGTGTGTTTTAATGGAGAACCTGTGTCTGCCTGCCCAGCCTTCCCACTCCAAATTTTTTTCTGATGTGTTTATGGCCTTCATCTATTCTTGTTTACAAAATATGCCTTCATTAAGCTCAGAATACCTCAGTAGGTAGGAATTTGCATCCAGGAGGAGAACTACTAATCTCAAACAGAGAGTCTACAACCTCTCCAGGGCCTCTCTACCTGCCTCCAGTTGTAAGTTTATTGCCTTACAATGATAATGAAGTGCTTAAGACCATGTTGAACAGGGCTGTGAGAAACCTGGTCTAGTGAAAGATGTCTATGCTCATGGCAGGAGGGGTGGAACCAAACCTTTGAAAGTCCCTTCCAACCCAAACCATTCTGTTATTCTGTGATTCTATGATAATTCAGAGAGAGCATGCAATTGTTGAAACTCACAGTGAAAACAGGTAGGCAAGACATAGGCTGGAAATTTCCAATGATTATAGGGATATACACAAAAATCAAAGTGAAATTGAGAGGGCATATGCTTATATATTTTAAGATCATCTAGAGTTTTAAACACTTCTGAAAATACAATTGTTCACTCCTGTTTTCTTTTTCAAGAAAAAGGATTTGTATTATAACTAGCATGATTAAACACATAAAATTAACAGAATTTAGTATGAGCCAGCATTGATTCCTGAGGGTCTAGTCTAAATGCACGCAACTAAAATGCTGTAACGTTCAGGGAGTAAGTTCTTGATTGAAAATGAGACCCATGGAGAAAACCATGCTGAACAAGCAGTGATTCTATCGGTCAAGTCACAGCAAACCTTTACAGAATGGCCAACAGCAGTGTTGTAGGGAAAAGTTAATAAGCCAATATAATTGGGGGTTTTGTTGCTTCCTCCAACCTTAGTGGAGAGAGAAAATTGACAAAATTCAAATTCTATCAGAGTGAATACTATGCAAACTCATATTCACTGGCAAGTTAACGAATAAGCGCTTTGACCTGTAGCTTGAACTTTAACCAGAGAACTTTCTTTACATTTAATTTGCTGCTGACTTTCCACCTCAAAACCTGGATATCACAAAAATTGATCAGGAGCTGAAGTCAGGCCACAATGGGCACGTAATTCTTTCTCTAAGTGATTCTCAGTCTAGTGAGTAGGAAAGGGAGCTGCAGCAAAAATGGAGCATATCCAGAATAAACCAGGCATGTCCACAGTTAGCTAGGACAGGTTCTGAGCATACAAGGAACAGACAACAACTGCCTCTGTAATATTTGAGCATGATGGGTGATATTACTAAGGGCAGCAGTAATCTTTGGTTGCTAATAAGCCAGTGGAAGGGAAACAAATATTTCAGACAAATGTTGATTGCAGATGTTTTAAAAATTATTCAAATCCTCAAATAAACAGTTGAAAATTGTTACATGCAGAAAATGAACAAATATTGCATTTTATGTATAAATTAAAATGGGTTTACCACCATGGCACTCTTTTCTTAATCTGGAAATTCTCGTGTGTTTTCAAGAGAGCTACACCTGTGTCAGACTGTGACATTTAAAGAGGCCCAGAATTTTATATATTAACTTTCTTCTGGGTCTGTGTTCAGGACTTTATTCTAAAATCTTGAATAAGTAAAGGAGAAGGTGTTTTTTAAGTTTATAATCTTAGAACACAAACTTGTTTGTCATTCTGAAATACAAACTGATAATTTTACATGCCATTCATGTATAATATAGTCCATTAGTTCTTGACAGAAAACTAATAAAAAGTATTAGCTAGTCTCTAGTTGTTATTAGATATGACCAGTTAGTACTAAATGGTATAAGACATATTTTGTTCAGTAGGATGAAATGGAATACTGCAAAATAATCTGAGATTTATTTACTGGACTCTGTGGAATTAATACACCGGAGGCCCATCTACGTATACCGGGGGTGGGATAATGGCAGGAACTGCAGATTAACATAACTTTCCCTTGCATGCACAACCTATTCATTGTTTGCTTCTCTGTTTGGGGTTTGAGAAGTTTATTTCTTCTATTTACCAGATACATGAGGGAGCCCATGATCTACTACAGTTAATGAAGTAGCCACTGTATAGCAGCTTTGCACAAAACTTTTTCTGAAAACTATGTTTTAAATGAGAGACAACCTCTTTGGGTTTGGTTTGAATTATTCTGCTCTAATAGGAAACATTTTTCTGCATAATTACATTGTTTTAAAATAGGAAACTTTAATTACAACATGAAATCAAGCATCTAAGATTTTGACATTTAACAAAAGAGCCAAATGTTAAAATAGTACCCGTGGCTCATGGGGCAGTGACAGTGCACAGCCTGAACTAACGTCTGCAAAATCCTAAAGACATTGTAGCTGATTCAGATTGATTTCAGCTGTATAAAACATTACAAAGAGCATTATACAAACACTGTAAGAGATAGATAGAGCATCCTTCTCTGCAGCAGAATGTACACTCTCCCTGGACACTGCTTATCCTTAAATAGAGGAGTGAAGTGGATCATGAACCCCTGTTTGTGCCAGCTCCTGGGAGTTTTTGGCATCACACCCGTGCTGGACTGCCCCGTTCATCATACTGATCATCAGGCTTTTGAACAAGAGACAGAAAGCTTTCTCTGATTTCTTTACATAATGCACACACAGTGACAATTCTGCACCAACACCCCATATCTGCATTGTCTTTCATACACAGGTTCAAGTTCACTAGCCTGTATGTTTTTAATTGCCTCTGTCCGTAAATGAAAGGGGAGATGAGTCACATTCCTGACTGAAAAAAAGTGTATAATGCACTATGTAGATAGTAGAGGTGATCTGGGAATTACAGCTTGTATGTGAGTTTTAAGTCTTAAACTAGCATATTGGTTAAGCCATGCCTGCAGAATTTCACATGACCTTAAAGTCACAGCAAAAATCTGAGCATGATTTACCTCACCAGTATACTATTATAATGGCAATATTATGACATTATATTAGTATAATATTATACACTGAATGGCTACTGTAGTGAAAGTAGACACATCAGAAGTGGGTAATCATGAATGTAAGTTTTTATGTATGAACTACCACAAACAGATTAGATATTGTATTTCATTTTTTTTAAAATATTTTTAACTTTTTTTTAGCATTTCAGAGGAAACTGGTATAGTCTATTCTGTCAGTAATACACAGAATAATAGGTCAATAACACAGTTTACAAACTATATGCTCTCAATCCATGCCATAGTGCTTTGAGAACGTGTCAACACTCAATAATTTCCTTACCCAGCTCAAAAGCATCTTGGAAGCACCCCGGGCAATGTTTCATATACAGCCATTGAGGGTTATCCGCTCCAAAATAGCTGTTATAATCTGAATGGAAGAACCATAAATGATTCAATTGAGATCACTTCTGAAAATGCAAAAGGAAACGAACACAGAATAAACTACAACAGACCGCACACCTGAAGATTTCGAATTGAAGGCTTTGGCGTTTCCCCTTACATTCATCCTACAGTGTGTAACAGCTTGCTGAGAACAGTATTCATAAAACTGACCTTCACTGATTTTAGAAGAGGTTTTTTTGCATCATTTCAGATGTCAGTTAACCAAGCACATCCAACAGCATAACTGAAACTTGGTTAAAGGAGTCTCTCCCTGGTCTCTCTTTCTGTCTCTGAAAGAGGTCAAGCATTCATATCTTCCCTATAAAGAAGATACAGTACATAGCACTTACCTAGTTATAGCCTTTGTAGTAAAACTGCATTAAATAAAACCTTAAAAATCTAATGCCATAATGCCACAAAATGTTGGATCCACAAACAATTTGATTTGTGGTTTCTTTTTCTTAGCTTTATAAAGAAACAATGCCAAAAAAACCCCAAGAAAACCCACTTCTTTTTTTTTTTTTTTTTTTTTTCAAAAAAAAAAAAATAAATTAA
>NDXB01016256.1:148054-171857 GCA_002631895.1 Agapornis roseicollis
TGCACACAGCCTTTTCTGTCCTGAAAGACTGTTACAAGAAATGGAACCTGACATCATGGACCAGATGAACTCAGCAGCTTTATAGGGACTGGTCCATGCACTAAGAAATGATCTTTTTCTCTCTGTCTGTGTGCATATGAGGGGGTGTATATATATATATATATATATATATAAAGAGCAATGGTATATTGAAAATGTGGGATGTGAGCATGATGTGAATGGTATGGAATAAGGGGTGGATAATGTCCTGGGTTCAGTGATAGCAGTCAATTTTTCTCCTCCTTAGTAGCTGTGTTTTGACTCAACTTGGGAACAAAACTGATAACAGGGATGTTTTTAGTTACTGCTCGAATGTTTTGTTCTGACCAAGGACTTTGTGAGTCTCATGCTCTGCCAGGGAGGAGGGGAGGCCGGGAGGAAGCAGGGACAGGACACCTGACCCAAGCTGACCAAAGAGGTATTCCATACCATAGCACATCATGCCTAGGATGTAACTGGGAGTGATCCGGAAGGGCGAGCTCTCTGGGGTGTTGGAGGAAGGATTCGGTTGGTGGTTGGTGAGGTGTCATGAGTTATCTGTCGGTGGTTGGTGAGATGCTGTATTCTCTTCCCTTGTTATTTCCTTTATCATTATTATTATTGGTGGTAGCAGCAGTGATTTGTGTTGTACCTTAGTTACTAAACTGTTCTTATCTCAACCTGTGGGAGTTGCATTCTTTTGATTCTCCTCCCCATCCCTCTGGAAGCAGGGGAGGGCAAGAAAGGGGGGTTGAGTGAGTGAACGAGCTGCGTGGCTGGGGTTAAACCAGGACACAATATTATCAAGTGATTCAGAGAAAACTCCAGGAACTCGCCAACAAAGTTTTCAGCTGACAAGCAGGTATTCTTTATTACGGTGCCAGGAGACACCAGGGATAGCTCCTTCAAGCATGTCTCTCCCAGGCATCAACCAGACTGTCATTATATTGTCCTTAAGCATACATATTCATTAGATTACATACATTCCATCATAATTCTTAGAGAATGCTTCCTGTTTGCCTACAAAAATGTGGCAGTGGGCTTTTGGACCCCTGGTGGTTATTTCTTCATCACTTTGTTTTAGGATCATTGTCTTATCAGTAACCACCAGGTGGTTCTGGGAAAGTTTATCTCAGTGATTTCCGTTTTCTCTAACAAATGAGGTTACTTCATTTACAGCCCTATTGTTCAATCAACCCCATTGTTCAATCAACCCTACTCTTCACAAGTATTCAAGACAAACTTGGGACTCTTCTATTGAGGTTGCAGCTGAAGTAACTTTTTTTAAAATAATTTTTCTGTTTCTAGAATAAATGTTTCCAGGATTAAGCATTTAAAATTGATAGAAGTGGCACATTATTTCAAAGTAAAGTCTGTAGATAGCCATATCAAATGCATATATACTCTCTTTCAGTATGGCAGAGAAAGAGCTTGTGTTCTCTAAGCCTCAGCAGTCCAGCTCTTCTCATTATCATGCAAGTAAGAAAAGACAGTAGTTAGAAATGCAGAAATCAAACAGCTAACAGTAAGAAGTTTTTGTTACAGGATCTCAGAACAGGCATGCACACAAGAATGAGGCCTCCTGTACAAGTTGGAACTGGGATATATGCACCTGCACACAACTCTGGGTGTGAAACAAGGACACCAAGAACTAATAGAAACAGGAGTGCTTTGCAAGTAGAATGAGATAATTCCATGTGACTTCTTTGAGAGAGAGAAATACTAAGAAAGGTGGGACCTGGCGAGTTGTCAGTGCTGCACAAATGTGCACTTGTGGGAAAGAACATATCTGTTAATTGTTGCATTTAGAAACTGAGGTGATGGGAGGTCACGTATAACACTTGTTATGTCATGATTGTATTAAGCCAGGCACAAAAATCAGATGTATTCACAGATAAAATATTAGGGAAAAATAGCTCTTAGAGTATGTTGGCATGTTGTGGTTTAGGCCCAGCTGGTAATTCAGAACTACACAGCCTCTCGCTCACTCCTCCGCCACCTTCCTCACCCCACTCCTGGAGGGAATGGGAGGAGAATCAAAAGAAGGTAACTCCTATGGGTTGAGACAAGAACAGTCCAGTAACTAAGGTATAACACAAATCACTACTGCTACCACCAATAGTAATAGTGATAAGGGAAATAACCAGGGAAGAGAATAGAGCATCTCACCACCCACTAACCGATACCCAGCCCAACTCAAGCAGTGATCTTGTCCTTCCAGGTAACTGCCCCCAGTTTATATACTGGGCATGACGTGCTGTGGTATTGAATACCCCTTTGGCTAGTTTGGGTCGGATGTCCTGTCTCTGCTTCTTCCCAGCTTCCCTTTCTCCCTGGCAGAGCATGAGACTCAAAGAGTCCTTGGTCAGCGTAAACATTACTGAATAGTAACTAAAACCATGGGTGTTATCAGCATTGTTCCCAGGCTGAAAGTCAAAAACACAGCACTGCACCAGCTACTAAGAAGGAGAAAAATGACTGCTACTGCTCAGCCCAGGACAGGGCATCAATGAATTCCACTCCCTAGGTTCAAAATGCAGTCAGTTGTATTCAAGAATGACTCTTACACATGCTCATTGTTGAATGGTAAATGGGATGGCTCTGAACTCCTGAAATGTGCACCACAGTGTGACAAAATGCACTTGCACCACTGTTAGATGAAAAGATTTCAAAGAGCTGGATGTGAAAATTACATTTTTGAAAATCAAAATCAATTCAGTGTTAATGGTAAACAGATAAACTGCTTGGTAAGTTGGCAAAGTTCTTTCATTGAAAGCTATACCCATGTTGCAATATATCCTTTTTTTTTTATGTGCCGTTTTATGGAAAAACAAAACAAAACAAAACAAAACAAAAAAACCAAACAAACAAAAAAAAAACCCAAACCATAATTAAATCTAAACTTCTACACCCGCGTGAGTTCTACAAATAAAAATGCCTTCACAGAATGACACAGAATCATAGAACAGTTAGGGTTGGAAGGGACCTTAAGATCATCCAGTTCCAACTCCCCTGCCATGGCCAGGGACACCTCACACTAAACCATGGCACGCAAGGGTCTGTCCAGCTCAGCCTTGAATACCACCAGGGATGGAGCACTCACAACTTCCTTGGGCAACCCATTCCAGTGCCTCACCACCCTTACAGTAAAGAATTTTCTCCTTATATCCAATCTAAACTTTCCCTGTTTCAGTTTGAACCGTTTACCCCTTGTCCTGTCACTACAGTCCCTAATGAATAGTCCATTCCCAGCATCCCTATAGCCCCCCTTCAGATACTGGAAGGCTGCTATTCAGCATGAATTAAAACCATTAAACCTCTGGGGGAGGTACCATGCTGAGACAGAAAGGAAATTAAATTAGTGANTTCCCAGCATCCCTATAGCCCCCCTTCAGATACTGGAAGGCTGCTATGAGGTCTCCATGTAGCCTTCTCTTCTTCAGGCTAAACAGCCCCAACTTTCTCAGCCTGTCATTCACCTCATCACACAGGTGTAGTGAGGACAAACCCCATGGAGTTCATAAGATGCTCATATAAGACAGATAAGTATCTAAGAAAGAAACTGGCTAAAAGGTTTCCTATTTACGTATACCACAGTTATTACAGGTCTTAGAATTATTTGGTCATACCTCATAGATGTGCCAGTCCAACTGGTTTATTTATTTAAATCTATACATCTGCACCCAAGTGAGTTCTGCAAATAAGAATGCCCTCACGCAATGGCATGATGTAGCTTATTCCTGTGCAGAACTGTTACTGTTAGATGCAAGCACAATTACCCAAGTATCTGAATTATCTAAACAAATAGTTAGCACTGCCTTTATTTACACCTTCTCTCAGAATTTCAAGTGCAGACACACTCTTGTGTAACAGGTTTGACAGGAACTAGATAAACCAGGTTCAGTCAGAGAACCATGTCTCCTATGCAAATGAAAGCAAATAGTTCTGGTGTTAATCATCTCTCTTGTCATTGAGCAACACAGAGCTTTTGAAGCTAATTCAGAAAGTTACATCACATCAACATGCATGAACATGCATCAACATGCATTGCATCAACAAGCTTTGTTGGCTCTGCTTACCTGTGTACTGCTATTTTCATACATACACATGAATAGGGCTGTCTTGACCCAAGAGCTAAGAAATATATCCTGATCTAGGCAAAGTCTGTTAGAAAACAGCACTGAATCCAGAGTTCCTCATTCATTTTGAAAATAACTCACTGGAAGAATGTACAAAAATTCTATAAACATTAGTGGTCCTTAATAGAAAACTGCCTGTGTAACAGCGAGCCACACATCCAGTTTTGTGCGTCTTGCCTGGCTCTGGTACAACCTCCAAATCTACTACTTCTGTTATCATCTTTAGGCAGTTTCAAATACAGATGTTGCCTTATTCTTGAGATACAAACCAAGCACAGTTTATAAAGTGAAGAATGTTCTTGCTGACGAGTGTAGAGATTTACATCTACATTGCTTTTTCCCTTTAGGAAGCTTGAAGCATTTTACTAGCTTTAAATAACAGTGTTTTGTCACCCTACCTGTCATTATCTCATTGTTAGGGTTTGTTTGGTTAGTAAGACATGATCATTTGCCTGATTAGACTATGCTTTGATTTCATTTAATAAGTGTATTTTGAAGTCAGAATGATTTTCATCAACCAGAATAATTTAACTTTGGTATTTAAAGTTAATTAAGATGAAGACTGTCAAAGAAACATAAAAAATAATTGGTGGTTCTCGTTAAGAGATAATAAGATTTTTTTGTTCGTTTGTTTAGCAGTTTTGATTTGGTCCCAGCATCAAATTTTAAGAACTGTTACGTGTTGTGAACTTTCATTTTTGTACATTTGATCTTATCTGGCACTATGCAAATAAATAAAATCATTAACCTTCTTTTGACAACCAATATTTAAAAGTGCTAACTAAGTACTGGAAAAGAGCTTCAAGAATAGGTAGCTAATTTAAGCTTGCATCAGGAGTTTGAAATACGTAACACTTGACAGATTAGCTGAAGCAGTCTATGTTAGAACTTACTGACTGTCTCCAAGAACTGACTCAGTCCCAGTCCAGTTTTATGAGATTTGAGACAAGCAAATAGAGGAAGTGCAGTTAAGAGGAAGGAAAAAGGAGAATCTGGAGAACTGTAGTCGTCAAAGAATTTCTATTCTCTGTTTCCACTCAGAATGGCCTACTTTGGGAATCTGTCCTTCACTTTTGTTGTGTTTAAGTCTTTGGTTGTTTTCTGCACTTTAAAGTACTATACCTGGTGTTGCTTAGCACATCGCCTATGCACCTCTGCTAGATACTTCAGTATCTAAAATTTTTTACTAAGGTCTAGTGGAATATGTATAGGCAATAAGACTGCATAACTGTAATGTAGATGTCAACTGGAATGGTATTTCATTTTGTCAGAATGTATGTGTAATTCTGCCCAGTGTCAACTCCTGCTAGTGCTAGGAGTTGACGTGTAAGCACATTGAAGGCAGAGAAGTTAAGAGTTCAGAGGAGAGTGTTAGGGCAATAGAGTTCAGAAAAACTGGAGGATATTGACTTGTTTTATAGAGGATAAACTTGGTCCAACTTTTGTCTTTTGATAAAGCTGGGTTTATGAAGGATGGTACTGACTGTTCCTGCATGTCCCCTAGGGATAGAGAAAGAAGTAGTTAGCAGGAAAATAACATTTTGATAACCAGGTAGAGCTGTTCAAGGTGGACATGGAAATCTCTTCCTTTAGAGATTTTTAAGACCAAGGCAGACAGGTATCTCCCAAAGCGCTAGGCTATACTTCCCCTGACTGGGGAAACTACTTGGCACCTTCTCGCTGCCCATGTGTCTGTTTTCTTCCAAGGCTGAGCAGAGTATGGAGGAAGGCTAGTCGTAAGGAGTGTGCTTATTTTGTGTAGCCTCGGTCAAAAGGACAAAGTTTGGCCTAAGCCACTCTAATTTAGTGAAAGTTTAACAATAGTTGTAAGATGAGATGATATGTAGGTTCAAATATAGATGCATGTTGAACTAATACAGACATATGGACTTAAAAATAATTTTGGAAAACAAAATGTTGGCTGTGTTTCAAATCATTCTTCCTTATTAAATGTGCAGTGTCTACATGATGGAAGCATGTTTTTATTTTCTGGATTTCCTTTGTATTGTTACATTTCCAGGATTGTGGTAAACAGAAAGGTCATCATAAACTGTTAAAGGAACATGAGCTTTATGGGGTTAGAGTTGTTATCCTGATTGCCTACAATTAAGTCTAAGAAATAGAAGTCTCACCCTTTCCAACGTGTTATCGGGCAGTGAGCCGAATGAAGTCATTTTCCTTTGATTATGGAGCCAGTCCTGAACGTATGAATAGATTTGATGGCTGCATGCTGTGGTTGCTTTTGGGTTTGTTTTTTTTTTTTCTTCATTTTATGAATTTTATTTTGACTAGAGGCTGTACGGTATATTATGCTACCTATCAGACTTGGTTACAGAGTCAAACTTGAGGGACACTGTTCTCTTCTTGCCAGCTTATTCAGCCTACAACAGCTTGTCAGCTCTACTGAAAGGAAAAATAAGAATTTACCATAATATTTCTTCCCCTCTCTCTTGCAAAAGACAGTACATTTCTTGAATAAGATTGGGCAGAAGTTTGTGTGGTACAAGAGCTTTGTTAATCTCACCTGTGTTCAGAAGAGGCAACCTGGTTCTGTTAACCATTTAGTGCTGAAGAGGAGCCAGAAAGAAAATGATTCTTGCTTGTGGAGTTACAGGAATATTCTATTCATAACACATCTGTGAGTGTCAGCAAACTAAACTCAGAGAGAAATGTAATTTCCACTGTAATGCTGTGGCAAAGAGAAACAACATATCCTAAGTACACAGAATGAAGGTCTACTGAAATACACAGGAGTTAAAAATACAGTTAGGAATAAAATCCTCTAAAAGCATCCATGCAGAACATGGCATCACTGTCTGATACAAAATGCTCATCAGAAACATTCTCAGGATAGCCTGTAAAATTCTGCAGGAATAGTGCATTTCATGATGGCAGGTTTCTCTGAGCACAGTGCCAGCAACAAAACAGAAACACCAGCAAGAGGAATGAGGGATAGCAGAAACAGCAAAGCTGGCATCTGTGCTGAGGGAATGGCTGACTACTGTAGCTCTTCACGCTTTTATATAGGTAAACATACGTAAAGATGCTCATATGAAGCTAGCTAATACCAGAATCCCACAAATTAATCCCTGGCAATTTAACTTGGTCACTTTTACCTGCATTGTACACTCTTCGGGGTTGAAATGTTTTACGCTGTCTGGTAAAAGAACCCAGATCACTGCTCTCTCCACCTTTTGCAGTTTACACTTGCAAACCCACTGCACACTAATTTTGCTGTTGTGTGTTTTAACATGACAAAGTTCCCTCTAGTTCATTTTATGTAAGCAGACGCCTTAGATTCCAATATGCCCAAGCAGTTAATGGCACAGCTGAGAGTCTGCATCTGGCTGCTCCAGCCACACCAGTGATAAACAGAAGAGCAGGATGTAGTGAAAGACCACGAGAATAATTGTACAAGAGCAGGACCATCATACAGACCTAGATTATTGTAACAGCTCTAAAATTAGGGACATAATTGTAATTAAAACCTCATACTCTAACTTAATTTAGGTTCTTCTAGAAGAGCTGCAGATGCTTTCACCCCACAAAGTGTATTGCTGGGACAGACCTTGAAGAGCTGTATTTATTTGGATTGCCTGCTAGCCATGGCAACACGTGGCTGGGAAGGTTGCTGTGTTGCAGCCAGACAACACTACAATACAGCTCTCCCTCTCCTCTCTTTCCTTACCCTTCTCTCCTCTCTTTCCTTACCCTTCTCTCTCTCTGCCTCTCTTTCCAGTCTCGGTCACAGTGGGACTTTTCTTTCAAGTTCTGCTGCCAAATTTTCTGCTTCTCTCCTGTCAGACATTCTGATTGTAGATTGACAGAGCTCTTCTTTCTTCTTAGTGTTCACTTTTCTTTCTTTTTTTCTGTCTAGCCTTTCCTCTTTAATTTCCCATTAAATCCTTTCTTGTGTCTTACTCTTTTTTTTTTTTTTTTTTTTTTTTTTTTTTTTTCTTTTTTTTTTTTTTTTTTCTTTCTTTTCCTGTTGCCTTCTGGTTCAGCTTTTGCCTACAAGTTTCTGTAGTTACAATTTGATAGTGTATATTTGATGTTTCCTTTTGCTTTGGCTGATCTACATTACCTTTTGGAGGAAATGTCATAGAATCATAGAATAGTTAGGGTTGGAAAGGACCTTAAGGTCATCCAGTTCCAACCCCCCTGCCATAAGCAGGGACACCTCACACTAAACCATGCTACCCAAGGCTTCGTCCAACCTGGCCTTAAACACTGCCATGGATGGAGCACTCACAACTTCCTTGGGCAACCCATTCCAGTGCCTCAGCACCCTCACAGTGAAGAATATCTTCTGAACCTCCCCTGTTTAAGTTTGAACCCGTTACCCCTTGTCCTGTCACTACAGTCCCTAATGAAGAGCCCCTCCCCAGCATCCCTACAGGCCCCCTTCAGATACTGGAAGGCTGCTATGAGGTCACCATGCATGTCAATGCCATTTGTGCTTCCAGACAACAAGTATAATACTTCATGAAAAAAACCTCTGGAGATTTATATACTATAAAAGCCTGGTTATGAAATGGGAAAAAAAAAAAAAACAAACCAAAACCTTCACAGATTTGTGTACTGTACAATCTTGATTATAAAAGTGTAAAATGTTTTGAATATTCTCAAACTATGTTTACTCAAAATTAAATTCTTCTTTCCTATAAATTTCACAAGCTATTGTGAAGGAATACCAGTATTATTTTAGGAGTAAAGTTTTCTGCAGTATTATATATTTGGCTGCTTTTCACAAATGCATAGGAGACTTTGAAGAGTTGTGTTAAGCTGAAAGCAAATACAGCTTGAGAAATAGTGTGTCCACTGTAAATGCTGGGTTATGTGTATTTTTAACACCAAGTACACTATTACCAAAACACTTCCTATCAGTTGTTGAAAACAACTTTCTCTGTGTTTGAGTAATGTTTTGTATTTATTTATTTATTTAGGATGAGGAATGGCAGGAACACAAGAGATTTTCCTGGGAACACATCCAAGAAATGCTGGTGGAGGCTTTCTAGTTAATCAGTTTGTCAAAAGGAGTACTTTTTCCACATGCAGCATTATTCACTTAACTTTTCATTAGGCCTTTTAAAGTAAGTACTACTAAAGCAAGCAGCTGTGGTATGGAAATCTTAATTTATGCCAGATCACTTGAAAGTCCTGACTTTTCATCCCTACAGCAACAAAGTGAACTATAGGTCCTGCACATTGCTAAATGATAGCAGCTGCAGTGCAGCCCAGCTGAGTGAAGCTGCATGCCTCTCCAAAAACCACACTTACTGCAGTCTTCCTTAAAATTTGCTCTCTGTTCATATGTCATAAGTGAGTGTTACTCATAAAGGATTTGAAATCCCCAAGAATATATGTCCACTTCTACTATTAAAGTGGGTTCAGGTGCTTGGCGTGGCTATCTCCAAGCGGACTTTCTTTAACTTATTAATAGCTGCAGTCCTCTGTCTGGAGTACTCGTATTGTCTTTATAGGGCATTCATATGAGATACTGGCTAACAGAACGTGTAGTAAGGATCTCACCCTTTCTTTTATTAATGTGGTCTGTTTTCACGTTCTCAGGTGACAGATGCCAAATGAGCTTTCATACACCTACTAATGATAAGTACATCAGCCACAGATGTCCTGAAAATGTTGTAAAACTTATAGTGGTGTGAGGCACTGGGATTTGATTGCCAGAAGATGCAGAGTGAAAAAAAGGAGACACACATCTAAGTACCTTTCAAATATTTAACTGTGAAGAAATGTGTGGCATTTTGACTTACCTGTTCTCAAAGGGAGCTATAGTGCACCTATGTGATGTTACACTCAAAATCTTACTACAGGCAAAAGGCAACATACCACTTGAGTTGAACCAAGAAATTTACCATTTGCTTTGGGTACAGACTCATGTAGTTTGTGAGACCAGACTTAGTAGACTTGCAGACATCATATGTGCAAGCGAAACAAAACATTGCACTGCCTAGGCCAAGGTGAATTTTAAGCAAGGCTTTAATGATACCCATTATTGCATAGAATAGTATTTGGTGGATCTTGGAAGTGTAATGACTCTGGTTTCTTGATAAAGTTTGTTTTGTTTGAAAGCCAGAACGTTTCTTGACTTGGAAATGGAATTACCCAATTTTATTATAGCTGGAGTAAGTATTGTGTTATGCTTTTCAGTTGCAATTGGACTACAAATGATCTTTTGTGTCACGGAGGAATAGCTGCTCTGGAACTCCCTGTAGGAAAAATGGTATTTTCTCTCTCTTAAACATTTTACTAATTTCACTGATATTTACAATTTTCAAAATTGCCTTGGAAGTTCTCTACTGCAGCTCTGAAATTTTGAGGCAAAACCAAAGGAAAATATTCAGAGACTGAGGTAACTGATTTGTGAAAACAATCTGTGAAGAGTAAGTATTTCCCAAACAATGGGATATGAGTATAATCTGCATATATTTGAAAGATAAGAGTGCTTCACTCAAAGGAGAGGACTAGTGTTACATCAACCTTGGGAACAGCTGATTCTGTTTGGTTTAGCCATGAAGCATACTTTAGGCCTCCTTTATGGAGCTCTTGAAGAAACTGTGAGAGTTCATGGTTTTAAATAAGGTATTTTGTTTTCCTGAAGACTAAAATATGTATGACATGGGGTTTTTTCACATCTTTGGACCTACTTGGATACTTTTGAATCTGTCTTGTTCTTAAAAGCTTAAAAAACGCTGGTTTTGTCAGGATGCTGCACACCTGAAACCTACATTGATTTCAGTAATTTGTAGTCCCAGCCTCATCCTGTACCAGTTCTTCCAGTAGCACTTGTTGGCTAATAGAAAGGAACTTTGTCTCTTCTTGCAACTTTTCTGCTTCAGTCTATGTAATAGGCTAAAATACTAAATTTGTATTTGACCCTGCAGTTCAGGACAGCTTTATTTCAAGACAGGGTAATGCCCAGTTTCATAGACACAGAATTCGCTATAACTCTGGCACTATGACATAGGTGTTTTGTGCCAGCTTTGCCTGAAAAGAAAAAAAAGAAGTCAGTTCCTTTATGCATTCTGAAAGCAATTAATTCGGAACAATAGCTTGTTCTGCTGCTTTTTTGTTTTGCTTAGGATTATTAACTCTGGGTCATGTATCAGAAACAGCATAGCCAACAGGGCCAGGGCTGTGATCATGCCCCTGTACTCAGCACTGGTGAGGCCACACCTCGAATCCAATGTTCAATTCTGCTGGTCCAGAGAAGGGCAACAGAGCTGGTGAAGGGTCTGGAGCACAAGTCTTACAAGGAATGGCTGAGGTACCTAGGGGAGTTCAGTCTGGAGAAGAGAAGGCTCAAGGGCGACCTTACTGCTTTCTACGACTGCCTGAAAGGAGGTTGTGGTGAATTGGGATTGGTCTCTTCTCCCAAGTAACAAGTAATAGGACAAGAGGTAATGGCCTAAAGCTATACCAGGGGAGGTTTACATTGGATAGTAAGAAAAATTTCTTCGCAGAGGATGCAATCAGGCATTGGAACAGGCTGCCCAAGGCAGTGGTGGAATCACAATCTCTGGAAGTGTTAAAGTGTAGATGAGGCCTAAGTGAAGGTCACGATGAAAAGCTGGCAAGGACAGCAGCTTGTGCTTGCTACATGTTATGTGCTTCAAGGGAGAGGGGGCAAGAAAGGCAGTTAAGAAAGCCAGGAGAAAGGGTGACACAGTAGCTAGGAGAGAGTAAGGGTATGTGAAAGAAATTAGTGGTGGGGGTGGAATATAAAAAACTGCCCTCAGAACTGTTACAGAAGAGCAATCAATAAAAAGGGTTCATAGCTAGAGGCCCTGGGATTTATATTCCAGGTGAGCAATCTACTACTGGATCTGCAGCATCCCTGTGGGGACAGGGGTAAGGAAGAGAATTGAAGACATGTCAAATATGAAAAATTGTAACGTAGTGTTTGGCTACATCGTTGTCAAAGTCTGTTACTGTAAGAAATCTCTGTGACAAGCCTGGATTTATAATGAGAAGAGTCTGCTATATCAAATCCATCTTTTTTCCTGGTATGTATGAGAGAAAGCAGGCTGGCTAGATACAGTGGCTCTGACACATATTCCCACTTCTAATTAGGAATACTTTATAACCCACATCCCTAATGGGATTTGGGAGGACTTATTACAAAAAAGTATTGTTACAATGTCTTGCAAGACCATAATATTTTTAAACTTTGAACAGTCTGAATCTAATCTAATATTGCAGCTAATACATCAAAAATTCAAGTCTCAAAAATGGCTGCTGCTGGTGTAAATGCTTACAATGAATGCTAGTGTTGTTTTGCCAATAGGAAAATCTCAGGACCACCTAAGTCCCGAGAGTGGCAAAAGTAGATCAACAGTTCATGTGACGATATCGCCAGTAACATCTGATGGGCACTAATTTTTGTTTCTCTGGATGATCCATGTGGAAAATAAGGTAAACATTGTTAAAGAAGTACCACAAAATCATTAAAATAGCACCATAGCTAGGCCCATTTGAGGCAGCACCAACTATACTTAGACCACTACACATATACTGACACTGGGGGCCTGCAGTTGTTCCCATCACCATACTATATTTTTACAGTGATAAATGGAATTCCCAGGCATGTGCCTTTTTTTTTCATACAAAAGTCACTGCTATCCTTTCTTTCTTCAGTTTTTGTGAACAAAGCAAAAATTTTCATAGAAAAAGTTTACAATTCCTCAGCAGTCAATCCCTATTCTTACAACCAAGTAAACATAAATTTAATTTCAAGAAACCCTGCACCAAACACAGACATATGCTATCTTTAAATAGTGAAAAGAAATACAGTCATTAGTGGACCAGCCATTCTATAGGCTTGCTGATCAGCAAAACAGGAGCTTTAAAGCCTACAGTAATGGTGACCTCATATGTAAATATGTTTGAGGGACACTAAGTTTTGTTATTTTCTTATGAGAGGGTTTTGAGAAAAAAGGTCTTTGTACTGTGAAAGGACAGAGCAATACAGAGCAACAGCAGAGTATATTGGTTGTGGTGATTTCTTTCTTTTCCAATGCATTTGGGTGGCGCTTTCTTGAATTACTAGCAAATGAGCTTCTCTCATCTCACTGTTGGAGCTGTTGTTTCTCTGCTGCAAGCATTTTGCTATGTCTCTGTATGTACTCACAAATGCAGTATTTCTTCTGGCTTCATATTTCATATGCGAACACAAAAAAGAGAAGTTTGGGTTATACTTTAGGAAAAATATTTTGCTGAAACAATTAGACTCTGGAAGAAAGTGAAGCTAGTTTAAGTGAATTCTGTGAACCATTTAGGAGCTACCTAAACATCAGTAAAAATTATACAGGAAAGGGTTAATTCTTCAAAATTAAATGTAGAAAATGAATAATACAAGGGATCATTTCTGATGAGGTCCTTATTGTCTTATTATTCGGGTACAGAAGGACAATGGTTTGTTTAATTGTTCCATGGAAAAAGAGAATTGAGACACCAGCGTTTTGCAGAATGTCAATAATAATTGCAATTTTTAAGCTATTGTTTCACTATTCAGCATTGTATTTGAAACAGAAGAAAAATGCTTTTGTTTACCAGTGAAGATGCATGGAATGTCCATATGAAACATTCAGGTGCTGCTGTATTCAGTGTTATCACTGAATCCACTGTTATCAGTGGTTAAATTGCAGGACTTGAGTCAATCTCATTCCCCAAAGTATGTTTCAGTTAAATTGTAAGAGCAGTAACTACTCACGTTAAAGTAACATAGGCAGAATTTTCAGAACTTCAGAAGAATAGGTAGTCTTTGCAGGTGGAGTACTTATCCTGTCTTTTCAGCACATTGAAATTAAGTTCTTGACAGAACTCTGCCTTGGGCCATGACTGTTGTCATTCTTTCCTGTGGAACTTGGCTGTTTCTAAACTAGTCATTTAGAGACTTCTCTGTCAAAGCTTGTACAGGAGAAGAAGGGATAGAGAGGGAAGTGAATAAACCCAAGGCAAATGTGCATTTTATTATCAGTACTTTGTCATTCTGGATTTTTTTGTTACTGCTTTCAAAAACCATTTTAGGAGAGAAATAATTAGTACAGTATCTAGGTCATTAATTTTCTGGGAGTTTTGGGCTCACAAATACACATGACATTAAAGGCTATTTGACAATATTTTCATAGTTTTGGAGGTAGCCCTAGACTGTGCTTTTTTTTTCACTACCCCATATGTTTTCCTTTTTCTAATTACTATGGTTTAAAAGAACATTACATGATTGTTGCTTCATTTAACCTTTGAGCTGGGAAATAGGTAAGGATTAAATGGATGATACAAAAATTGGCTTTTAAACTGTAGAGCACTAATTTAGAAAGTGTGTAGAACAGTCTGGTATATGCTATATGTTGGACATTTTTCATAAATGGCATTATATTTCTCTGGTTGTTAAAGAGAAGAGAGCTATCTAGCGGTTACAGATGTCATCAGCTTTTGTCCAACAGCTATCAAGGACTGTATCCAACTTGAAAAGAACAGAATGGTTTAAATTATCCATGAATAATGCAAGGTCTGGTATTAAGCTCTGTAACATAGGCAGACAAAATCTGCTGCCTGCTATGGCTTTACAGACTCATTTATGAAATACAGATTTCTCATCTGACTAATTGAAAGCCCCTTAATATTTTTAAATTAAAGTAACAGCCAGAAATGTGAATTGAAGTAGATACGCTGGGACATAAAGTCTAATGGTAAGTTGTTATGTGGCCATGAAGACAAAAAAAGGGCTGAATAGTTGGCAAGTGGCATATGAGAAATTTGATTACCAAATATTTATCTTGCAGAAGTGAAACGAACCCTCCATGGCCTACTTTACTGTAGAGGATAATCAGCATATTAGTGGTCTGTGCGATATTCCATGGTAGATTGCACCAGTACATTCTGTGCAGCCTAAACTTGAGTAACATTTGTTTGCCTTAAAAAGACTTGAGAAACTCCAGACCTAACTGAAGTACCAGCATTTTTTGTTTCAAGAAAATATTTGGATCAAGCTTCACTTGTACTACATTGGAAATTAACCCACCTCCCAGTACTAGTTTTCTAAGAGTGAGGTGTAATCTAGCAAGTACCTCCATGAGAATAGAATTGTGAATGCAGGTTCAAAGCTGTGGTAGGAGTTCATTCTCATTGCATTTTGTCCTTCTAAGCTAACAAGGTCTTGAAGAATTACAGAACTCTCAGCTCACATCCCAGCAGTTAGATCATGTAGAAATGAGCCAGTATTTTCTACTCTTCTGAATAATGAATTATAGCAACAGAGGTTTTTTTCCAAACAGACTCTCAGTGCAAGGTGTTCCATTGCATTATTCTTCTATAGATAGTGCCAATTTATTTCTTGCATATTTCTAAGCACATGCTGTTGCCTTTTTTTGTGCTGCTTTATATTCCCATTATTGCTTCTTCCCTTGATTAATCAGGCCATTCTAATGTAGAAGTTGCACCTGCTTAGATATCTTTGAAACTACCTCTACAACTCCCTAAATCCATTACAGATACAAACAAGAACCAGACAGTGAGACGGTCAATTTGGACACCAAATTGTCATCAAAAATCTCAACATCACTTCTTCACCTGCTCATATGGTACCCAGCTGTGTCTTGTTGGCCTTGCATTGCCTGTAGTATGAGATTTGTTGTTCATTGCTATTCAGAGATGAATTCCATTTCTGAAAGATTCTGTGTCAGTTTTTAGTTGGCCCCTGTGTGTTCTTACAGAGAACATACAGAATTATGTTTTAATGGGGGAGAGGGAGGGTTTTTTTCCTACTTCCACATGCACTACAATGTAAGTGCATACTGTAAAGAAAATATAACTTCATGGGAAGGCAGAGTGGTTAGAGTGAAAATTTCTAATAACTTTGTAAGCCAGTATCTTTACATGTTTTACATTATAGTTCACTATGTTAACACTTGGCCGCAATGCCGTGGATCTCCTGATGTATCAAAATTATAGAAACATCTGGGCTAAACAGCTTCATGCCGATTCAATGAGAAAATTCACAGAGGATTCAGTATATTTTAAGATATTTCTTTTTCTGTCTAGGTTTATAGCTTGTATTATACTTATATATGGATTTATGAAACACACAGAAATATTTTGGTTTTCTTTTTTCTTCTACTCTTTAAATGCCTATGGGGCGCATCTGTGCCCCATAGGCATTTATTAAGGGCTATGTTATGGCTGGGCCTTGCATGGCTACAGTGTGGGAGAGGGAACAAAGAGGTTCCTTTTCCCTTTGTGCAGCCTGTCAGAAGACTGCCAAAAATTACAGACCTCTCAAGAGCCAGGAATAATACTTTAAAAGAAAGATGTTTCTGCTACATCTCCTTGCTGGCCAGGATTGTTGGCTGACCATGTGGGAAAGTACCAAATAACTCTGTTGCAGCCTAGCCAAGGTGCTCTGGTTTGAAGCCCCTTTGCTACAGGCATTACTTCCCACGCACTGTCTATCCCTGGCAGGTTCTTCTGATTGCAGGAGCAGCACATTCACTGGCATCCTCTGATCTTGCAGCGATGCAACACCCAACTCTGCTTTAATGTTTGTCCTACTGGTACTGAGAGGATGGTCTGTAGCAGCTGTTGATATCTGCCTTTAGAGCTCTTGTAAGAGCACACACAGAGATCTTGCTGACTGTGCAGTCTGTAATGATGTAAGTTGGTCTCATCTAGTGTCTGAAGGGACTTTTGGTTTCCAAAAGCACTCTGCCTCCCTTGAAAGCATGCATGCTGTACATTGCAGTGCTAGATAACCCTTCTATAAACCTAACAGCAAGCACATGTCTGCAGATATGACTTTGGCCTATGCAATGCATGTTGGCATTGTGCAACTAAATGTCTTGTATTTCAGTTCAGCAAGCTGATCAATGTGGAGATCAGTCTGACAGCACATAAGATAACTGCCATTAAACTTTTGTTACTGGGCAAGGCCTACATCTTCTTTCTTAAAGAGGTAAGGGATTGCTACAGAGCCTTCTTTTCTCCCCTGGAAGTATTCATGTGCTGGATACACCCTTTAATTGCTTCCTCTTGGCTTTGAAAGCTTAGCATTCAGGTTGGACTTCAAATGGAGCTGGGGAAGACTTTTTTGTGTCCCAATGCCCTTACCTTCCAAGGTAGCAAGCTTGCTTAAGTTAACTGCTTAATCAAGACTGAGTCCCAGTCGGGTTGGCATGAGGAAGACATCTTTCCATGTAGAGAAGAGAATGCCGTCATACTTGTGTTTCTGTAAAGTGTCAGATAAAAGAAATTCAGCTATGCTTTTATAGCATGAAAAATGCATACTTTATTTTTCTGATTTTCAAGTCAAAGTCTCCAATTTTACTCACATTTGAGAGCAGTAAATTAAATTGTATCTCATGGTGGATGTTTCCGAATAGTCTGATACAAATTTTTTATTCTATGTCCTTAATTAATTTGAATGCCTTTTTTTTCTTCCAGAGAAGGGGATGATTTTCACCCACTGCACTGTTGCAAAATGCAGCAGCATAAAGCAGAACAGGGAGAAACTGATTGCAGAGCTGGGGAAAGCAGTAACAGTTTCTCATCTAACACTCGTCTGCTTGACTCTAGTGTCCCTTCTCTCAAATGTATGAGTTTTGTTGTTTGTAAGTGAAGGCCCTCACTTCCTTGAAGGAGACCCTTCTATTTTGTGCTGACTTGCTCTTCACCTTCTTAAAGAAATATAGGTAAAGAGGCACAAGAGCAGCAAGACATCCTGAGGATGCACTAGAAGACTGAGGTGATGCCCTGAAAAGTGTTTCTCTTGGCTCTGTGGAAGCCTGATTGCAATTTCTGTGTTTTGAAGTAAGTAATGAAAGTAATAGGCTGCTTTCCTCTTACAACAATCATTCTGAGCTAACTCTCAGCAGCTTGGTGAAAACCTGATATATAGCCTGGCAGTGATGTTGCCTGCATTGTGGAAACTCGGACTCCTCAGATTAACATCTGCAAGCAGGGCCTTATGACACAGCAAGCAATCTGCTCTTTCTTTCTGCTCACGGCAGTTAACTAAGTTTTGAAGTCTTGTTAGCTTTTGCTTTGGTATGTTTCTGTGATAGAAGAATCTGTTCTATAGACATAGATCAGTAACTGTTCAAGGCAACCCATAGTGTGGGGAGTTAATCTATTTGATATGCATATAAATGGCATTTCTAGGGATCAGTATCATTACAAACTCGTCCGATGTGCATTGTAAATAAAGTTGTGTCATATGCTTCTGTAAAACACTAGACCACTTCTGAGCCTTGAGAGACAGCACAGTTCAACACTGAGAGAAAAATGCGGGTACATAGCACTTCAGGTCATTGTGGATTTCCCGGCCTTCAAAAAAGCCATAAACAAAACTGTAAAACCTCTGGGATGAGGCCTCTAAGAGTGTTGGCTTCTCAGGGTGTAATGGGATTTTCTGTAATGAAAACAAAGCACCTCTGTCTGAGTGAGCTTTCCCAGTGACTAATCTGAAGCTGTAGACTCAACCCCTGTGTTCCAGCTGCTGGGCACGTTTGTTGACTTTGCCCTCTCCAAACCTTGTAATATGTGTACTTAAAGAGGAAAAGTCTCCTGCAGACTTCAAAAGATGAAAGACACCACTTCATAATTCTTCCACCTCTGAGTACAGGAAGAAAGAGTCCACATGCAGCCATGGTTAATTTTAATGCATTGTTGCCAAGTATTAAGAAAATACATTGAGGGGTGCTGTATGATTTTTGTATGCACTGAAATATAGATGTGCAAAGTGTGAATGAGGCTCTGTTTCCTTCCTGTGAGGGTGGTTTGTAATGGCTTAGAACTGCTTAAAATGTTTTGTCAGAGTTTGGTATAGTGAATTAAAAATAATATTATTGGTAGAAATGCTATTGTTCTCTCCTTTTTTGGGGTCATGGGCCACCAAGAAAGCACATCTCACAGTTTAAAAGGGGCATATTTTATCCCTTTTATCTACATATTTTTTTTCACCCACCTCCTCCAATTCCATTCAGGGAAAATATAGATATATATACGTGTGTGTGTGTATATATATATATATATATATATATCTCCAGGGTACTGTCATTATTTCATTTATTAAAATCAAGGAAAGCAGTTTGATTTTAATTTTCCTGCCAGATTTAGCCACATTACAGAATGTTTCTGGCATGTGCTTTCCTCTCCTAATGTTTCAACATCACACTGCTTGTGTAATTTCTGAAACACTGCGATACAAATGTCCACCCTGTAACCGTCTCCCAAAGGAGAAAAACTTGGCTATGTTACAAAGATATTCACCTAACATCAGTCTGTGGGGTCTTTCCAGCCTGGAGTATAACATTACCTGATTGAGAGAGACTCACTTTTATTTTGAGAGCCAGGTTATTTTAATGGCATTTCTCATTGTTACTTTCATTGTAGAAAGAAATAATAAGGGTGGTGAGTATCTGCGGGGGTAGAGGTGTTTTGGTCCTTGGTTTATTTTTTTTTAATCCTGATTGGAAAAATAAAGAAGAAATAAGCTTTTGCCTGCAGTGAGTCCCAGGGGAAGATATCACAATGTATTTCTCTGCATTAAATGCTAGATAAGTGCTGCAGCTGGACTTGTTCAGCTGACATTCCAGATGTTTTTAAGCTGAAGTCCCCAAATGTGCTGGTAATTGGTATGTTTTCTAGCATTCAGAAATACCCATGTATCAGCAAGAATGAATTTCATGTTGCTTCTGCTTTGCATCATCTTAGATGCACTTTTTCTCAGTGATAAAACCAGTCCCACCTTTCAAAAATATATAATGCCAGGTATCACTTTCACACTGCTTAAGGAAATGAATCAGGAGATAAAAATGTATTTTTCATTACATTTATAGACTGTATGCAAGGGGGTCATGTTATCAGTTAAAGGGGGAAATTCTGTTCTGAAAAATTAGTGAATGAAGCCTCCTAGCTCTCCCTTGTCCTTAGCAAACCCATGTCTCAATCAATTTCCTTGGGTATTTTCAGATTCTTTGTTTTTGTTTTGTTTTTGATTTTTTTTTTCACTATTCTGCAGGGTCCCTACTGAAATGGGTGCAGTGTTATTGGTAATGTTCTGGAAAATATTTGATGCAGTTTATTTCTCTTTTATGCCTTTTTAGCAGGTAGAAGAAAGGTAAGGTTGTCAGCATGTTGACTCAGTGATCTATGAAAAAATACATTGTGAATGTTAGTTTAGAAACCATGTAGCAGGTGGATGGTAGGGTGTTCCTCAAAGAGGCTCTTTTATAAAGACTAATTTGTGTTGTGCAACAGAAGTCTGGTGTTGAGAAACCAAGTGCCCTGTTTCCTTCACTTATTTACCCTTTAGCATTGAATGGGTACTTCATAGCTGACAGGGGAAAAAAAAACCAAGCAAACCAACAAAAGAAACCTGTGTTTCTTACTCAACTCTTAACGTTTTACATAAAAATTGATATTCCAAAGCAGGTTTCCCAGAGAAAAGTGACAATTATGCCAAGATTCTCTGGGCAGTGTAGCACCAAGGATGTCCACATAGCTCGTTCATGTTCATGTTGAGAGGGTGCATTCTCTACTCTCCAAGAACTTCTGTGGGAAGTTAGAAGAATGAATTTGATCTCGTTCTACAGCAGATTCAGTGAAAACCATTGGTGTGCCTTTAGATGGCATTTTCGCTGGAATGTCTGAAGACACCTTCAGATAAGTTGTGAGCGTTACTTCTGGTTTACAGTTGGTAAAATTAAATCACTAGGGATTTAAGTTCACCTGAAGATCAGGTAATAAATCTGGAGCATATTGAATGCCAAACCCGCAGCTCTCAGGCTCTGGCAACATAGATCCATTTAGTAGAAAGGGAAAAAAATATTCCCAAACCTTTTAATTAGTCATGGAAAGAATAAATGCGCATGAATCTCACGCTTTCAATCACACAGTTATTTTTCATTGATGCAAAGCTATTCTGGGGCATGAATTCACAGAGAGGAAGGGTGATTAAGGTGAAGAGTGTTCAAACAACTGAGCAAACCACACATGCGCTTTAAAATGCCACAGGGTTTGTAAGCTCGTAAAAGCCTCATACCTATAAGGTTTATTCGCCAGAATAATAATTTTCCAAGGGAAATAGGGGAAGATTTGAGTTAATTAACAATCCACTATACTACTTGTGCTATAATACTAGAGAAACCGATTTTTTTTTCTTTCCTCTGCATGTGGTTGACCAATAGAAGGGTGATACAGAGAATTATGTAACTATGAAAGCAAAACAAAAAACAAGCCACAACAAGAAACACCAGCAAAAGAGCAAGAGTGACACTAGGGTCTGGTATGGTGGAATGCTTCCAGTAGAGAGAACTCATTATGAATGCTCTTGCACACAGCAAGGGAACCTTTGGGAAAGGTTTTTCTGCGTAACTGCCATTTTTCTCATTGACTTGCAGGAAAGCTGTGATCACACTGGTGTATTTAGAAAAATTAACATGGAAGATGTGGAAAATGGATTTCTAAGCAAAACGTACGACTTCTTCTCTTTAGATGGAGTGATTTATTTTTCTGATTTGAGCTATGTTAGGAGATTTACCTTCAAGAGCATAACTTCTGTAATTAGATCAATATCACTGGTGGGCTTTGAAGCTGGCAAGTATGATTCACAAAACGGTTTTATTTTACAGGTACATTCCCCCTCCGCCCCAAAAAGTAATTTTCCCCACAACATTCTGGAAGGATTTTATAATGCGTATAAATAGAGTTTATTAAGGTTTTGGCACATGTGTGAACCACATAAATTTGTATTACTCACAATGTATTACTCACAGTGAGTGGTCAAGTATTCTTGGGCTCAGGTAGAGATTTCTGAATACAGTTCTCTGACCCTGACCTCAGGCAGCATATTTTCTGAGACCAGAACATGTTTTCTCCAGTAGGTGAAGGACAAAAGCATGTGTAGTGATAATACCAGCTATTTCTGTCTTGATTTAAGGTATAATTTGCACGCCTGAAGTAGTTAGCAAAAACAAAAGTGTCTGAACAGCTGTATGAGCAAACCAGATATTTAAAAACAATTCTATTTAGAAGTTAATGCAGCCTTCTAACAGTAAAGCTTATTGGCCAGCACAGAAATTTCCCAAGGGAAGTAGGAGTTGATGTGAATTAATTAACCCTTCAGTACATTGCACACATTGTAGCTCTTAGGAAAGTACCACCTGGAACAGTCATGAAGTTGGGTAAGCTCTTCTTTAGTATTTGGTGAATACAGTGTCCACCTTGCATCCAAATACTCAGACATTTGTAACAGCATATTTATTAGCACTACTGTTACAAAAATGCTGTTGATGAAATGAGGGATTGAAGGGAAGGCACTTTGTTTTATCATAACTGTATGGGTTTGAGTGTTTAACCTTTTTATTTGCTGGTGAGAAATCAAAAGCACTGGGTCATAAACAGTCAAAAGCACAGTGATTATCAGAGGCCCCTGCTTCAAATAAGTCATGATCAGCTTGCCCAAGTCATTGATACTACAGCGCCTTAGTAGTCCTCATAGTTTCTGTATCTATTTTCCCATGCCTGTCATGGTGACTGGGTTAAAGTAACAAAGATAATAAATATTTTTCTGCATGTTTGTGCATTGAAAAGTAAAGGAAAACTCCAAAATATTAATGAAGAGGCTGTTCCTCTCTATGAGGAGACCAAACGTGCTACTTCTGAGGCAGAAAAAAAGAAAATTTTACATAAAGGGGTTGTTTTAACTGTAAGCTGTTATACCACACTAAATTAACACAATGATCTACCTCACTAGTATTAAGATAAATGTGTAGTGGTCTCAGTTAAGTCCATTTCCTGCAATCATTTCTCAGCTAAAGTGCTAATGGCAATTCCTGGCACAATTGTGAGGGATCTTGACAAGTACTTGGTAAAAAAAAGAAGTAGCTGATCAGACCCACAGGTGGTCCTTTGAGACATTTTGTTTACAGAAAAAGCATACTTCTGACAGGAGGTCATTTTAATTTTTATAAATGTGCAATATCAGTTCATAGAGGAAAGTCCTAGTGAGGAGGGTTCAGAGGGCTGGGGATTAAGTCCATTGATGGAGCAGATCATGCAGTTTTCTGTGTGTAACAAAACGATTGTGTTTCCTTCAAGGTAAAGAAAGGGTATTTGTCATCTAGAAAAATGGTTTTCAGACCTGGTCATGTCACCTGAAGATAGATTTCTATCCTGAAGCTGAAAATAGACTGCTCAGCTGAGTGGATTTGCTCCTGAGTGGATTCATTCGCCAGTTTGGCAGTGTTGTAGTCTGAACCCAGCCAGGCAGCACATTCACCCATTCAACACCCCCCCCCTCTTTTCTCCCCACTCCCAGAGGAGTGGGAGGGAAGATGGGCCGAAGAACTCCCCCTGGTCAGATAACAACAGTCCAGTAACCAAGGTACAACACAAATCACTATCGCTATCACCAACAATAATAACAATGACAAAGAAAACAAGGGAAGAGGGTACGATACCACCCGCCGAAAACGATCCCGACCGGGAGTTCCCCCCCCCTTCCGGGTCACTCCCAGTTACCTCCTGGGCATGACGTGCTAAGGTATGGAATACCTCTTTGGTCAGTTTGGGTTCTGTCCCTCCTTTCTCCCGGCCCCCCTTCTCCCCGGCAGAGCATGAAGGCTCAC